>OZ026629.1:15883973-15966973 GCA_964020975.1 Hermodice carunculata
TCATGTCCCTTTTGTGCAGTTACTTTTTCCCTAAGTGTTGATCCTCATTGTGCTTTTTATAGTCACGCTATTAGGGTTTAACGATGCAAAGCCTAAACAGCCCACTGAGACACACACGAAACGTTCTTTGGTTTCAACATCTCACAAACATGAATCACAGGTGTCTGGTTTAACTCTCAAACCTTGTCAAAAGTACTTATGACCTGGCTAAAAGTATTTCTTTGTCACAAAAACCTTAATACGCAAATTACAGAAAGTAGCAGTGGATGCCAAAACCCAAGGGATGACTTGCCTTTTTTATCGTTACATTATTGGCGTAATTAGCTTGGCTATATTAGATTTTTCTGATATTTCGTTTTTTCCCTCTTAAATTATAGATTAGCTTTTAAAGGGAAAATAGAAGTTTGACAGTTCGCTATGTAAAAGGTTTCCTCCGCTACGCTACAGGCATTTGATTGCTAGTGACGTCATGCCTGTGGATTAGGATGAAGAAAAACACAGAACCCACAAATGTCCGCATGTTAACCTCTAATACGTCATTTAGCAGTATTAGTCATGACAATTTTTGTTAATTATATATTGTGATACGGTTTGTAAAAAAAATCTCAAGAAAAGAACAAAGCACTAGGGTTAAAGAACAGAATTTACAAATTTATACCAATGAAAATTTTTAGCATACTGAATGAGGTATCTGGAAGACGCCCATGTAGCGTACATCAACCACCTAATCATTGCAACTATAACACGACGAGACTTCTGCAAAGCTATACACGTAGTACCAAATGACTAACACCTACAACTAAAAATGTTCATTTGGCCACTAATTGCTGTAACAAAAATTGATCATTTATCTATGTTTGTGTATCTGTAATATTGCTGTTAGACAGAGACAGGGCATACCGCACCCTCCTTTTTAAGAACAGGTCCTAAATAGGGGTGTATTTTGTACATAAACTAATACCAAGATTTATGGACACAGGTCTTGCAGATCACCCACAGAGCTTCTTCCCTTTGGGAACAGATTTACTGGATCGTTAAACAGAAAAAGTATTGCAAACACTTTTTTCCGTGTGTTCACATTTTGTACTGGTAGCGTAAAGAAGTTTAAATAAACGAATAAAATTTATCTATTTATTCATTCATTATCTGACGTAGACAGAAGAAGCCAGGAAACTTAGGGATACGCTCCATTTTAAAAGATCTCACCCACCCTTGTAGTGAGTGAACCTAACACGACGCTCAAAATGACATGAAGCGGAAAACAGAGTAGACAATCCATGCAGAAAAAGAATTTTTAGGTCTAGACTGGGAAGACCTCGTCAGCAGGATTTTTTTTCCTTAGGAAAAGCCGTCTTTACTAGATTGAAGGCAAAACGAGAATGGGCGACGATTTTGCGAAGCAAACGAGGTCTGGGCATGGCCTAAAGGTTCAGACCACAATCTAAAGAGGGCGCTGTCTGTTCGGAAGATACATTTGCTTGTTACGTTATCACAAAACTTGGAGTTGGAATGTTTTATTTGTTACTCTATTACAGCCACAAGTGGCCGGGTCACAATTACCACCGAACTTTTCAGCACTTCCAGTGACCTCAAAAGGTCAAACTGACAGAGTGGATTACACAGTGGTACCTTTAACGTAAGACCACTGTCATGAAGGACCACCTGCCCTTTGCGGCCCAATGTTTGTAGACACTGTGGTAGTACAGCGATTTTATTTAAAATTTGAAACTTTCTGCCGTCGCCTTCGGTTGTTTGTTGTTGCTTTCCACAGACTGCAGGCCCGCTGTTTCGATCTCCTTCTGATATTCACACTGGATAACGGTAACGTGCGACACCGCAACAACGGGCCGTATCAACATTACACCGTGATCGTTACTAACTAGAGCGCATGGAGTTTTTAATTTTCTGCTGGGGTATTTCAATTGGATTCACAGAGTCAATGAACGAAATACTGTAGTTCTACAAATTTTCGCGCTCGATTTAATTTAGCGCTTTTCGCACTACCACCTAAAGTGCGAAATTAAAATGCGCGAAAATAAGTTGCATTGTATTTCACTACATTGTTTGGCATTGGATTGCGCGAAACTAAAATGCGCGAAAATTCTGTAATTTCAGAAAAAAATGAGTTTGCGCGAAATTAAACACGCGCGAAAATTTCTAGAACTACAGTAACCTGCACAGATTTAAATTCCCGGCATAATTAAAAAAAAGACCTCCGCAGAGATTTCACATTCTATGCAGAGAGTTAACGCATAAAACTTTGCAGAAAGTTAAAAACTCTCTGCACAAAATTAAAAACTCTCTGCAGAAAAGTTGTCTGCAGGTTTGGCTTTCTATAAATTAGACAGGCTGCGTGGACAAATAGATCTCACACTGCGTCGCCTGTCATAATGGGTCTCATTTGAAAAGTAGGCCTAGGTCACCACTCTGATGATTTTTGTTTTGTTTTGTTTTTTGTGATGGGTCCGCATAAGCGTGCGTGTTTGAGACGAAACTCGAATAAACCAATCCGTCTAATCTTGTCTGCACCATAAGCACGTGTCGGATGCAAAGGGAAGCAAACCATGAGAGCATTTTGCCCGACTAATTTTACACGAAATATTACAGCCTGACAATACTTTCTTCTTTGCAATTTCTAGTGTTGCAATTATGGGGTTCATTCGACTTGAATGTGAGCCAGATTTTTCTTGCACCATTTCAAAAGTACTGCCACAGGTGTTGTCTTCATAGAACTATATTTAGAGAGAGAGAGAGAGTAAATCAATAATGAGCAACCGACACAATGTTCAGCAAAATCGTTCAATTCATTTTCCAATGACTTCACCTGATCTAAAAATGACGTGAATAGCATCGTTTAAGTTTACCCGATGGCAATGCCTTTGTGACGTTGCTGTCTGCAATTTTACACACGGAAGTTCAAAGTTGGATATACCTGATAATGTGCATTTCTGCTAGAATATTTTTCTATCTTAATCACCAGATCACCGCATCTGACTGTTTGTTGTAACTTTTCAGTTTCATTCATTCTTTCTTTCATTCATTCATTCATTCATTCATTCATTCATTCATTCATTCATTCGTTCGTACGTTCGTTTGTCCATCCATTCATTCATTTGATCTTTTGGTGTGTGTGTGTGTGTGTGTGTGTGTGTGTATGTGTGTGTGTGTTTTGCTTGCCAAATGATAAAATTTTTCGCTAGGTCGTAACGGAAAAGTTTGTATTGCTGTTTATTTGATACCTCTAAGGCCCATCTCTTGTCATGTAATAATTTTAAGATCACAGAAATGAAATGAAGGTGGATATATTGACATTTTGTTTAAATTTAGGCATTTGCCAGTACGCGGGAATTCTATTGCGTTTGGGCTTCGCTTGGAGACATCCCTGGAACACGTTCCAAATTTAGCAGTGTGATATCGCGATGAACGCCACCCAAAGGCTGCATCACTTCGTTCCGTGCAGAATGTACACATTACGCCAATACGTCTGCTGCACTGCCTGTTTTGTTGCGTCACAAATAGTATCGCTAGTTACCAATTATATAAAACCCCGCCGGTTCTTTCCGACCTGTATCCACTATCGGGGCAGCCTTCTCTACTAAGCTCCAACTTTGACTCAGTGGAGGCTCTTGGCTCATGTGCCCAGTGCTGCTACTGAATTCATAGCCTGGGGGCGACTTCAGTGTCTGAAACAATATTCCTATTCTGGGACCCACCGTCGCCAACAACAAGTAACTTCAAGGCGTTGTATTTACATTTTTAAGTAATGATCACACTGGATAAGTACCAATATATTTAACATAACATTCATTCGACAAATTAACCTTCCGTTAACACTAATCACACATAC
Source organism: Hermodice carunculata (assembly GCA_964020975.1). Taxonomy (NCBI): domain Eukaryota; kingdom Metazoa; phylum Annelida; class Polychaeta; order Eunicida; family Amphinomidae; genus Hermodice; species Hermodice carunculata. The sequence goes on from OZ026629.1 coordinate 15,887,821, forward strand.
ATTTTGGATACTACCACTTCAAAATATCCTGTAGGGTCTAACCCACGGACTTGGTTGTCATTTTGAAAATTGTGGATTCTGCACCTAATGATTTGTAAATGAGGGTAGTGTCGGGACGATCTTGCGGGGTTTATGATATATGAAACCAAAAGTACATATTTTGCAAATATTACAGAGCATCAATAATGATATGATATATGCTGTAGCTGTGAATCACTTTGATATCCGAATCACATTTATTTCCAATGGTTTGTAAATGAGGATAGTATTGGGACGATCTTTCAGGGTTTGTAATGATACTTATATGACACCAAAAGCATATTTTTGGCAAATATTTCAGAGCATCAATGATGATATGATATATGCTGTGGTCGCGATTCACTTTCATATCCAAATCAAATGTATTTTTGCACAACTGTCCCGCAATGCATTGCACCATGTTCAAAATAGCGCTCACCAACGTGCATGGTTTGCCAGCTTAAGCCATCGTGTGGCATTTGGATTTGTAATTAATGATAATAACTGCGTCAGACACAACCAAGCGGGCAGATTAAAGATAGAAGAAGGAGAACGGACACCTGGAACCTAGCGAAATATTACGATCACCGAACAATCGAGGCTATGCTGTTTCACCGAACAACCATGGCTATGCAGCTATGCTGTTTTACCGGCCGAAGTTAACCCTCCAGACAGGTTGAAATAAAATGTGTTTGAGCTGACTTTACTGCAAGATGACGGCACACGCAGGCCACTTCATCAATAAAATCTTTCAGCCACGGTCCATCAATTTCTATTAGGAAAGAGCACATTGAAGCTATTTTTTTATGTTTTGTAAAATTTATTTAGGGTCGGGCTGTTTCAGTAGGGCCGGTCGGGTTACCGGAATCACACAAACATTTTTGTCTGGCCTCAGGTAACTTGGACATTTGTTGAAAACATATTTAAAATGGATGTTCTTTCCCCTTTTACACATTACCTCCTTTGACGAGAAATTCATCAGGGATATGCGTACAAATATATGAATTGAACATCCTCTTTCCTGTGTGGCATAGGATGCTGGCAAACACCGGGGTTAACCGAGAATATACAAGTAGTGATTTACGTCAGAAAATATGCATGACCTCAATATTCTCATGTCCTGGAGTCGACCAATAAAAATTGATGCAATGTCCATTCTGTCACGTAGCCTATTTACATTTGGGAGACGCGATTCACTGAATATACCTATGATCACCTATGTACAAGATCTCAATGTTAGCTCGTGTCACCAAGCGAAACGACATCCAATTCTCAATTGTGCGCGCAGCAGAACATGTGAATATTGTTCCCAAACGCAGATTTAAACTCTGGTTTAGGTTCAAACGGTTGGAATTTATGTCTGCGATAAACATATGATCGTCATTTCTATTCGAACTCTGGTCTAAGACAAAGCCCTACTTTGAAAATGAAAGTACGTGTTACTCCTAAATGCCGCAATACTAATAACACACACACACACACACACACACACACACACATGAACCACACATCAGAAAAAAACGGTGAAATTCCTCAGCTTGCAATAACGAAAAGAGTGTAAGTTGGTGCAGTAAGGGTCTGTCATATGCATTTTGCAGGCTGAGGCCTGCTGGCTGTGTGGGAATGGAAAATCATTATTACCACCTTATACATACATACATACATACATACATACATACATACATACATACATACATACATACATACATACATACATACATACATACATACATAGTTTTTTTAATTTTTGATGAAATTTTGTAAATTGTGATACAATTATGACGTGAAATTTATGTTGGAATTTCCAAGGATAAAAAGTCCGTTCCCTCAGTGGCCGAAGAACCGGTCACAGGTGATGGCACAAGCATCCCCCCCCCCTCCCCTTTTGCAGGTCTTGCCTACATTATTCACAAAGTTTGCACATGCTTTATATAACTGCATTTATTAACATTTCGTTTCGGTCATGAATTTTCTTATTTTCCTCTTTGTCGTCTGCTTGTTTTTCTTTCCTTTCTTTTTCCTGGGAGGGGGGGGGGGTGATTGCTTTTTGTTTAGCTTTTTTTGGGAATTCGCTTTTTTTTTTTTTTGTTAAATTGTCTGTGTTTTTAGTCTGCGAAGAGATGTATGTATGTACATACATACATACATACATACATACATACATGCATGCATGCATGCATACATACATACATACGTGTGTGTGTGTGTGTGTGTGTGTGTGTGTGTGTGTGTCACTGTAGCTGGTGGGTGTGAATGTGTTTGAAATGGCAGCTTTTCCTCCTTTGGAAGATACACCCTGAGATTGCCAGCACTAAAGTGTCATTTATCCCAATTTCCCATTTTCCTTTCCATTCTGATGGGCTGGAATAATTATTCCTACGCGTTTATGTTGCTTTTCCTGGTAAAAATCTAGAAGAAAAAAATATTATATTTTAACATGTATAGTCATACAAAGAACATTTGCCGGCCTGTATTTGATTTACTAGGCGCAGCGTGTACAATTGTAGTCTAATCTAAATGATAGAAGTTTTATAGCTGAATCTGATATGGCTTATCTATTCTTCTTGTTTGACACCAACAGGCAAAGAGGTGAAGAATTAAATCCTGTGTAAGCTTCCTGAAAATCCACACATGAATTGATCAAAAGAAGTAATATAGTTATCTACATTACCAACACCTCGTGCTTCTTCGACTATGTCGAAATAATTTCGTGCAAACCGTTTCGAACAAGTTTTGTGGGTAATTGCAAATTGTCATTAGCAAGCTATAACATTTCACTCATTGTACAATTTAAGTGCGAAGGCATGTTGAGCAGGGACGTATAAATCTTTATGTTCATGTTTCTGCATTGAAATCCTGATTATCGAGGGTGAATATCAAAGTATTTTTAGCCTAAGATTAAAACGAGAGATTGTTCGTTTTCACGCATTCTTAAATGTGCAGTCGGCAATGTATTAACGGGATCCCATTATGGTCGGATGTCGCACTGGCTATAACTTAAATGGCCATAAAGATTACACCAAAATGAAGTTGCTTATTATACCAGCTGCGGTATTCTGTTCTTCTTTATTCACACGCTTGTAATGAGCTTATCGATTAAGTTATTATCCTAGTGCCATCGAATAACATAAAAATATCAAAAGCTATACACCAATAAAAGGGTTATAAATACCATGGCATACTGTACTCGCAGGATTTGCGTATCAGTCTTGATCGGACGGAAAAAAAGATTGCGCAACACGACAGAAACGAGATTTTGATACGGTCCACTGCTGTCTCCAAGTTAAAGCACTTCGTGTGCTAGACTATACGCCTTTGCCAGTAAGAAAACATGCACGGGTACAGGCTCCGAAACATGTGCTGAGTACTTACCTGCTGAAGACCCTCAATTTATATTTGAGTTAATACAGCCTATGTCAAACTTCTACAGAAGAATGTGTGCAACATGGACAATAGTACTGCCATATATTTATAGGTTAGACAGTGACGGGTTAGCTTTTGGAGAGTAAAGAGTTCGGACTGCGGAGGAGGGTGATGACTGCCAGAAAGTGGTTCTGGGCAAAGAGACACAATTGCAATAGCATTTTCTCACATCAGCCCGACTGGAGAGGTCATCCCAGAGGTGGGCATTTTGGGAAATTTGAAATGCATGCAAATAGCATCAACTATCTGTTTATATTTGAAACAATTTAGGAATAAAAATTTCCAAGAAATCATATTTTTAAAAAATACGCTTATCAACGCTAGTATTATCTAAGTAATTTACATCCCAACACTGGTAAAGGAAATTAATGGAAATGTCCCACTAGTATTTAGTGGAAGTATTATTGATATTGTGTATGTGGTATGTGTGCTGGGGGGGCGGGGCAGACTTTTTGAAGATATTTACGTAATATAACTTTGACTCATGACAATGAACATCAGTTAAAATCTCCACTTTTGAAAATATATATCGTGCTTACATTTTTTTCTAAAAGTAAATTTGTAAATGGCGTAGTTGGTAATTGTTCCATTCTGATGAAAGTATGTTTTTACACTCAGGTTTATTCTGTCAGTATGACCCTTTTTAATCGTAATATACAGGGGTGGATCCAGGATTGACTGGAAAAAGTGGAAGAGCTGAATAGGACGCCGGGGTTGGGAGCCGCCGAGGCCCCCAGGGAGTCTGTGATAGTGTTGTGGCGGGGCCAAGGGGGCGGAGCCCCACGGAAACTCCTGTGCTTTATGCATGTCTGGAACAGAAAAGTGTTATCTGTCATTAAAATTGTCCTCATTGTGAGTGGGTTTTTTTGGCCGTCAAAAAAAAAAAAAAAAAAAAATTCTTGTGAAATATGTCAGTCCCCGTCAAAAAATCCATCTGCTGTTAGAAGTTGCCTGCTGCATCTGGCCATAAATCTACAGAACAAGCTATGCAGCCATGTTATTATGTCTGTTTACAAACACACACACTCTCTCTCTCTCTCTCTCTCTCTCTCTCTCTCTCTCTCTCTCTCTCTCTCTCTCTCTCTCTCTCTCTCTCTCTCTCTCTCTCTCTCTCTCTCTCTCTCTCTCTCTCTCTCTCTCTCTCTCTCTCTCTCTCTCTCTCTCTCTCTCTCTCTCTCTCTCTCTCTCTCTCTCTCTCTCTCTCTCTCTCTCTCCCCCCCCCCCCAGGCAAATTTGTCCCATATGTCATTTGAAAAGTAATATAACGTAGAAACTCCAAACTTCGCATAGTTATACTTCCATACATGAAGTCTTGAGCTTTTGTAACGAGGTTCAACAGTTTTGACCATTATGCATTATGGGTCCCTTGAAAATTTAAATCTTGACTATCTCTAAAACTATTATGGGTAGAGGTAACAAACCAAACTTCAATTAATTTGTATGTAACATTGCACATTTTTTGTAATTTACCTGTGACCTCTAAAGGTCAAAGGTCAAGGTCATTTTGCCATTTGAAATTTTCGTCTACCAATAGCTCGGTCAATTCTTATCCAATTTTGATCATGTTGGGCTCAAATTGTACGTGTTGTAAGACTGCACATTTTTTTTATAATTTACATGGGACGTCTAAAGATCAAAGGTCAAGGTCATTTGGACCTTTGAAATTTTCATCCAGCCATTACCCGGCCAATTTCCATCCAATTCTAAGGTTGGATTCAAATTGTAGGTATTGCAATACTGCACATTTTTGTAATTAACATGTAACCTCTAAAGGTCAAGGGTCAAGGTCATCTGGACCTATGAAAGCTTCATCTAGCAATAACTTGGTCAGTTTTCCTCTGGTTAGATTCATGGTGGGCTCGAATTGTAGATACTGTAACACTATATTTTTTTATTATACATGTGATCTCTAAAGGTCAAAAGGCAAGGTCATTTGGGCCTTTGGACTTTTATCGAGCCATAACTTGGTGAATTTTCATCCAATTTCAGTCATGTCAGGCTGAAATTGTAGATATTGCAACACTGCACTTTTTTCAATTTACATATGACCCTCAAAGATCCAAGGTCGAGGTCATTTGGACTTTGAAATCAAAAGACAAAAGTTGTAGCATTTAATATGTATAACTGAAAGCACAAAGACGGATTTGTTTTGAATCAACCCCCCCCCCCTTCCCCAATCCGCGCTCGACATGTTTTGCTAATAGATAATGCAGGAAGTAGCAAGGGGTTTCGTTATTTCTTTAAACTAGAAAATCTAGAACATCAGGAAAGATATTAAACGTGACAATAAATGAACCAAGACAGAGGAGAAATGATTGGCTGCCTCTCAATATCTCTACACTTCACGTGTGAATACCTTTTAAACATTTCTTTTGGCCTGTTGGCTTTCTTACACCGTACTCATTAAAATGTATGTAGTCTGCCGCTTGAAACACGAAAATAGCCCTTTCCATAGCCTTTTGAGGACCAGGCAGGCACAGGTGATGTCACTTCTATCTACAAAAGTCTACCGAAGATTGTGCTGCAGGCTCGTTCGACTTCATCAGAGGAAAATAGCCTTTTTGTGTGTGTGTGTCTTCCTTACAACGACAATTTTGTCACGAAAGAGCAAACCGCAGCCATTGGCATTAATGGCGCCTGCACTTCGCTGTGTTTTGCCGCTCACAAGCTTCTATTTCGCAGCCAGCATGTTACATGATTTTTTTTTTTTTATTTTGCGTATTCAACATCTAAGATTGATATCATGGTACGGCAGTGACTGAGAAACATCACCGTGGGCCCTGCGTGTGCAGGCATCAGAGTTATGAGGCTGGTCGCAACTTGAATGGTACAGACGTTTTCCCGAGGCTTCACGATCAGTCACTGCTTTTTGTTGGCCGCCATCAAAATCTGTCTTAAATATATTGATGTTAAATTGTTCCCATTCTTTTCACACAAACATCAGTGCTCAAGTTGCCGCTAATTGCATTAAAACAACTGCAGCGCACTCTTCACTTCACGTGCTTTTCGGCACGTTAGAATCCGCAGAGCAATGCGCTTTTGTTTGCCGATAGCCACAAACCACTTAATATCTTGTCGGTTGCCTTAGTACGTGAAAGTCGTTCGAATCCGGGTTTGACCTGCTACTAGGATCCCCGTGTGCTCAGCGAATGTGTACTCTAACTGGCAGCATGTGAAATATATGACAGCGAAAATAGTCACTTGCGAGGGAACTGTTTTTCTTGGATTTCCACGCATCCGGCAGAATGTTGTAGTATCCTGGTCGTTTAAAGATTAAACCGCCATTATATTGACTATACTTTTCATATTATTATGAAGACATGTTTCCCGATTATATATATATATATATATATATATATATATATATATATATATATATATATATATATATATATAATATATATATATATGTTCTAATTAGGTTACCATGCCGGAGGCCCACTTTTCTCCCGAATAGCAAGGTAAAACGAAAAAGTTCGTTGATTTGAAAGTTGTACCAATGTTTCTGTGTAAACCTACAGAAACACGTGTCCAGAGCTACATTTGTCTGTGTGACTTCATGGCCAAGGACACGTGATTCATGTCTGACCCTGAAATTTCATCAGGCATCACAGGTTTATGAACTGGAACATCACTGACAGACCGATAAACTGCTGATGTGCTGGATCCAATAATGCAGCAAGTACAAGGAAAAGCTTGCCAAAGTTGCAGACAGTGTATGAATAAGAACTAAATGCAGTTATTGGGTTTTCCCCCGAACACTAGGGATATGACTGTTTTAATGTAGTTGTTTGAAGACACCGCACTTGATACTTTGTTAGCATCGAAAGAATAGGGACAAAATTGGAAATCAAATTTCGATGAATGCAATAGTTCTCATGCAAGCAATGTGTTGTTGGTTTTCTAAGCTATCAATACACAGCCACGCCTACGTGGCTCCTCCGACCGATAAACAGAAAAAACATTTTTTTAAAAATAACAAGGAAATTCAACACTTATTACAATTTTACCTTTACTTTTGACAAAAATGCATGTTTAATGTAAATATAAGAACGGAACCTCCTTGCAGACACTCGCCGATGAATGCAAGTGAAATGAAAAGTTTAATTCTAAATAAATCAAGACTTGATCCTCTAATGGGGTATATCGCCTTTAACTGGAACCACGGACATCTTCTCATAAGTATCAACCTCTTGCAGTCGGGGAAACCTCAAGTAATAAACAAATGCAGCTTTAGGTATTGGTCGAAAAATGTCATGTGATACCAAGAGAAGGTGCTGCCACCATGCCAGATTTGTTAAAAGGGCAATCTCCATTATTTCCACTACAAAGAATGTCAGAGAATTAGGCACACACACTAGGAATTTAAACACACGATAAACTCCATGTCGCATACGTTTTTCCTACAAGGTCTTCTGCTGGGTAATGCGACAAAACTTCCGGTGATTTCGGAAAGAACACTGGTAACGCTAATCAAAATACCCTTGGAGTGTCAGGAATTTCAGCCACGTCTGCCGCTACAGTTGCTGATTATGTATACCTCACTTTTGTATTTTTTATTGGTTTTCCTATATTTGCAATATGACGTCACAAAAAAAATTTCAAAAAACACACAAAAACAAAACAAAACAAAACCACCATCCCCACAATAATATAACGTAATTTCTAATGTGGCAAATTTAGCAAAATTCAACCATCAAGTATGTGGGCATCCGTCAACGTTGGTCTCCCTGCCTGTACTACCCTCTACCGAATGGGTACATAACCTTGCATTCTTGCTATTTCCCATAAACTGAAAGTTAACATTTAATGCCAAACTTAATTCATATATATATATATATATATATATATATATATATATATATATATATATATATATATATATATATATATATATATATATATATATATATACTGTGGCGACTGAAATTTGAAATGTATCTTGATGCTATTTCTACTACCTGTTTTTAATTATTTCATTGAAATGAATTTAATTGTCTTGCAAGTTCATAACTTATTGCTTTTATGAATATATGGAATCTTATGACACAAAAGGAAGCAATTTATCACAAGATAGGAGACTGACAGTGGTTTGAGACATTACGGTTATAGTCTATGCTAAGTTGGCCAAAAATAGTTATTTTAAGTGGAGCAAAGTGTTTTGTGGTTGTAGGTACTTTAAACATATTAGGTCCTAGATCATTGATTTATGGGTTAATATAGTTGATCTTTGAGAAAAGAACCTGACTGTTTTGCGACGTGAGACAGTTCTATTTCTTCGGAATGACCAATTATGGTCCGTGACGCAGTTTGATAAGATAACATTGCTTACTGATAAACCTTGATGATTTTAAATGTGGAAGGCCGTGTTTTCATTAATTCTGTCCCCCCTAATAGCAAATACAGGATTTGAACTTGTTGGCTGTGCCTGATTTTGATCTCGCTGCATTGCCTCAAATCATATTGTATCACAGGCAAAATGAATATTTGTATAATTTTATTCTATCAAGGTTTGTTGGAATAGTTCAGTGTATTCTATCAAAGTTCATTGAAATAGTTCAGCGCCCATATTTCTTAAAATAATGTTTTCATTGTAGAATATTCGAAAATTATAATTTGCAGATTTCTTTATTTCGTCCGATAGTTTAGCTTCCGGTTTGCGTGAATAACACCAACTTTGGCATTGAGTAACGATGAAAGTGGAGCGGTAACACGCTTGGTGTGAATGTGCCACTGGTCCTCTGCTTAACGTAAAAGCTGCAGCTTAGATAAGATAATTCTGATAACCGGCTTTCTTCACTAAAGTAAACAAGTTCTGTAAGTGTTTATTTACAGGATAATGACAAGCCAAATATGTGCGCCTTTCCGAGAAGATGCACATACACTGTGCTTTCCTGTGCATAGAATGAAACACCCTGTTACACTCTAGGAGCATGCATTTCTTCTGATCTGTAGACAGTGCTGAAACGAGGAATCTAGATTTCATTTTCACAGTAAAAGATAAACTAGCAGAAGCTATTTCTTTTAAGCGGGACAGGTTAATAGACCGTAAGGGATATGTAGTCGCACAGTAGTCAGTATGACAACCTGAAATATTGTTCATTTTATCGTGGAACTCTATGACTTGTCTCTACCTTGACAACTAATCTTTGGCATGTTGATAAAGACACGATGATGTTTCAGTTGCTGTCTGTTTAAATTGTCTTCTCTCTTTCGTAACTTCCTTCTCAGACTGACAACAGTAAAGTACTTAATATCATCCCGATAATAGTAAAGATTACGTGGTTAATACCGACTTCAACACTAAGGTTCGCACCGAAGCATTCTTTCCGTGCCAGCATTAATGAGGATTACGCGGAAAATAGATTCATCTACTTTTCATTGAGTGTCCATGAACTGAAGCCATAAGTGATTCTAACACTTGCTATTAGAATCATCAATGCATCCTCGGTACAAGATCTGGCTTCATTAAATTGGTACCCTTTATATGCGACATATAACTAACAGAAGAAAGAACACTTATATCGCTGCAAGGTGGACATGGTGGAAGCACTGATCCAACTGACTGTGGGCCTTGATAAGGCTGCCTTCACTGCAGCACAAATTTGATGAATCCTGTCAATAACGTTTATCTTGCCCACCGATAAAGTGAAAATAATTGAGCAAAATACACATAAAAAGTCTGGCAACATTATTACCCATGGCCCATCAGATAAAACGGAATATCAGCCCGCGGGATGGATTTCGAGTTATCGCACCAAAAACAGCTACGCGGCCATTTGCTGTATCGCGTGCATCGGTGATGTATTTCTCCCATACAGTCATTTTCGCTTCGGAACTTATCCTTTAAAGCGTTTTCGTGTGGCGTTCTTCCTGATGGTGAATTGTCTCTTAACCTGTAATACGCGGCATCTCTTCTTTTATCTTTGTTACGTGCAACAGGGACTCACATAGTGCTTGCCCTCTTTCCCAATTGTATCCTTATAGAAATAAAAATATGTTTAAAGCAAAGCTTGTTCGTGGAGTCTGGATTTTACCTTCACAGCGGCACAGATGACAAAAAATTAGGAATGAGGCGATTGTGTAGCGTACTACAAACTACTTTTAAATCTAGAGATAATAGCTTGTACCTAAATGGGAACAAGAACAATAATTACATGTTTATGCTGATACAGTAAAACTTGTCCTTGTGGACATCTCTATAATGCGGACACCAGTATACTGTGGACAGCTATGTCCAGAACAGAAAGGTCAATTTTCTTGTAAAAAAAAAAAAAAAAAAAGTTTATTGTGGACCCCTGTCAACTGTGGAGAGTTTTGTCAGTCCCAGAGGTGTCCTTAATAGACCCCTCAATAGACAGGTTTCACTGTATTTATTTATTGTCACAAGCTTATAAAATGATATGTGCGTCCATATGATAACAAGTTAATGTGACAAGGATTGAAGCCCAAACGGGATTATGTGGCTCCTTAATATTCAAACAAAGGTTATAGTATACAATAAGACTGGAATATAATTATTTCAATAAGAGACAAAATACAATATAACATTATAATGAACAGTCTCTACGTTTAATAATCGCCTAAAAACGTCATACGACATAATTTGAAAATTAACGGAGATAGTGTACTGTACAAATAGAACTGTTATGTATTTACCTATGTTTTTTCGTCCATCTTGTTTTACAAGTGCAGACATGTTTGTTCTCTGTAACATTTGATAATGTGTATATATACAAATGAATACACTTGCAAAAATTGTGCTAAATACAAAAGCTAAAATCATACTTCTTTATTTGTCCTGCATTTTAATTTACCTGATCCTATTCTTCATCTATGTTGTTCTACATACGTACAGAGCGTTGCATTTTTCCCCGTTGTTTTGGATAGTATTTTGCTCTTTACATGCAAAACTGACTCTTACATTTACGTCGCGTGACTGGAAGAGTGAAAATAAAAATCAATGTACGTTTAATGCAGCCAGAAGATCATTGGCAATTTACTTGACAACTGTCATCCTCTTGTTTCAGTTTCATTTCTCAAACAGCCATAATTTAATAGTCACCAATTTTTACGGCACGCCAGCAGGAACTGAGGGGCCGAGTACATGTTTATGCTGGCATGCTTTTTGATATCTTTATGAGAGCTGATTGGTGACATGTACAAGGGAAACGGTGAAGAAGTAGAGGACAGTCGAACTTTTAGTCGCTGTCGATCACTTTGTGCAGAACAAATTCCCTCTCCAGGCACAAATTACAAAAAATCTCAATATTTAGCTCTGCTGACTTGTCAGCAGTGAATGAGTATCAGATCCGTTGTCGCCTGGTATTATCCGTCCGTTTACAATTATGTGTGTTTGTATGTATGTATGTATGTATGTATGTATGTATGTATGTATGTATGTGTGTATGTATGTATGTACGTACGTACGTACGTAGGTGTGTGTGTATGTGTATTTTTTTAAGTGATTGTGCGAATCTTGTCTGGGCATTAAGTATGGAACTCGTAGGTCAAGGTCATACATGTACGTCATAATGAACACCAGCCGATGATCTCGCTGGAAATATTTCCAAAAATATGTCCAAATATATACGAACGAAAGAAATAAAAAAGCAACTCCGTAGGTTTGGAAATGAACTTGAATGGATTAAATCTTAGAACTCTGGTAGTAGAAGGATTGGTATGATCAAAATTAACCTATTTCGGGGGGGGGATACCTTGCGGGCTTCAAGTTGCAAACAATAAGTCAATTGTGTTCACCTCTCGAGAGATTTTTCATCTGCTCTCAAAGGTATAATGCTATATAGTGTATCCTGACTGATCATGTTTCACGAATTGGCCCAAAACAAGATTTCCCGAGTTTTGCTTTACCGAGTTTAACCTTGATTGTTATTTAGACCTCTGTGCGGATAAAAAAAAATCAGTAAAATCGTAAAAAGCCCCCCCCCCCCCTTTTTTTTTTTTTTTTTTTTTTTTTTGGAAACAAATAGGGAGTAATTATTCCTCAGGAACATTCCTGATTGTGCAGTGTATTATTTGCTGAAAGATGTGTTTCTTGGTTACACATCTTTGTTACTTTATGTGTTTCTGGGTTATACATTTTTTTTTACTGTCTACTACATTCCACCACTAAACTAATGGAAACTGTGCGCAGGGGTTAAAAATACACGTGCTTCATCAGGTCTTACCACACTCTGGTTTTCAGCTTAAGGAATCACTGGATTTGTTATGAGTTGTGTGTGTGTGTGTGTGTGTGTGTGTGTGTGTGTGTGTGTGTGTGTGTGTGTGTGTGTGTGTGTGTGTGTGTGTGTGTGTGTGTGTGTGTGTGTGCGTTAATAAGAAATCCTTTAGCTTTTTGACCAGTTACTCGTTTTGATATTACACAGATTAAAACAGGGCTCACTCAGCTCGTATTTTGCCGGTAGGTGAACGGTGGTGTATTTTTTTGAACTTTTCTCTTCTTTTTAAACTTTATGCATAATTCCATTTCTTCTCCAGAAAGCCTCCATATGTTTTACATGTAGGATATCGGAGTATTCCGCCACTAAATATCAAACAATAGATTCTGGCCGCTTACAAGTGCCAGAGTTTGAGTAAATATGCTTGACCTTGTCCTGTTTTCGAAAGTCATAAGACAACATTTGTGAACTTAGTTTCCGGTCGGTAGCTCAACAAGCATTTGAACCAGGCCTTTTTTTTATACAAAACGAAGAGTTTCATTTTACCTAGAACAGACATATACATGGATGACCTTGTCCCAGCTCTGAAGGTCACAGGATAAATTTCAGTTTCAGGTTATCAATCCAGAAGTATAAATAGAATATCGACATTGCACATTGATGGTCTTTTATAATGGTCAGCACAGGATTGCATATGAATGGTCTTTTATAATGGTCAGCACAGGATTGCATATTAAATGACACCGCCATGGGGCAAGTGACTCTCAATATTCATTTGGGAGTGTTATTTCATGCCAACCGATTCTACTTTTGCTACACTAATGGAAATATTTCTTTCACATCACCTCTTCCTATTTTTATGTCTGTCTGCCAATACAGACACATTTTCTTTCTTTCTTTTTTTTCTTTCTTTTTTCTTTCTTTCTTTCTTTCTTTCTTTCTTTCTTTCTTTCTATTTTTCTTTCTTTCTTTCTTTTTTTCTTTCTTTCTTTCTTTCTATTTTTCTTTCTTTCTTTCTTTTGTTTTTTCTTTCTTTCTTTCTTTCTTTTGTTTTTTCTTTCTTTCTTTCTTTTTTTCTTTCTTTCCTACCTTCCTTCCTTCCTTCTTTCTTTCTTTCTTTCTTTCTTTCTTTCTTTCTTTCTTTCTTTCTTTCTTTCTTTCTTTCCAGGCAAATTTGTCCGACATCTGATTTGAAAAGTATTATACGTAAAAACTCAAAACTTGGCACAATTATACTTCCATAGATGAATTCTCGCCTTTTTATAATGAAAGGTCATGCTTTTCAAAATTATACAAATGAGGGCCAACTAAAGTTTTAAATCTACAGTATCTTATAGACTACAGTAGATGTGGTTCCGAGTGTATAGGAGTTTAATCATAGCAAGGTAAAGGTCAAGGTCATGTCATGGTCAAAAGTCATGTCAAGACCAAATGCTAATTTGGGGTTTAAATGTTATTTTAAAGGTCAAGATCCACTTCAGCTAGAGGTCATTTCAAGGTCAAAGGCCACTTTTGATGGTGTCTTTCTTCTAGCCGTAACTTGGTCAATTTTTATCCAATTTTGATTATGTTGGGCTCAAATTGTAGCTATTGTAACACTACACATGTTTTGTAATTACATGGGACCTTTAAAGGTCAAAGATCAAGGTCATTTGTACCATTGTAATTTTTATCCACTCAGCCAATTTCCATCCAATTTTAACCATGTTGGACGAAATAGTAGGTATTGCAACACTGCACAGTTTTGTAATTAAGATGTAACCTCTAAAGGTCAAAGGTCAAGGTCATTAGGCCCTTTGAAAGTTTCATCTGGCCATAACTTGGTCAATTTTCATCTGATGTGGTTCATCTTGGGCTTAAATTGTAGATATTGTAACACTACATTTTTTGTAATTTACATGTGATCGCAAAGGTCAAAGGTCAAGGTCATTTGAACTTTGAAATTTTCATCCAGCTATAAGGTTAATGGAATGTGAAGTACTGAAGGACAATAGTTACAATTATTATTTACAACTTTTGAAGGCACAGACTGATTTGCTTTGAAGCAAATCTTCTTTCCTAGTTTTGCCCTAAACTCCTGAACTTAGAGATAGACACAGACAGAGAGAGAGAGAGAGAGAGAGAGAGAGAGAGAGAGAGAGACAGAGAGAGAGAGAGAGAGAGAGAGAGAGAGAGAGAGAGAGAGAGAGAGAGAGAGAGAGAGAGAGTACCTTTTCGTCCTGTCAATCACAAATGAACATTGACTTTGGGTCATTGACCACAAATCCATATAAAGTACCAGTCAATGGGTATGTAACAAACCAGTGCAGAGCAGATGGACAGCTCCTTGTACAACGTACCCGCATGATACATACATACATACACACACACATACACACGCACGCACACATACATACATACATACATGCATGCATGCATACATAGATACATACATACATACATACATACATACATACACACATACACACATACATACATACATACATACATACATACATACATACATACACACACACACATACACACATACATACATACGCAAATCAGTCATTTTACGTTCTGGTAACCCATTGTCGAGACTGACTTTCTTGAATAAACCTTTTGGGTGGAAGACTAGGATGCATATTGGACTGGCTTACTTTAAAGATGCATGGGCGGAAGGCTATTCATCAGGGTAGAACCTACTGCCACGTACCGCCAGATTTTGTACCACGGTATCTGACTGCATTTTAAATACCAGTGCTGCTCCTAAAGTCAGCCAGTTCGTAGTGACAGATGTGGAAGGATGATGTCTGTAGTAGAAACATAAAAGAAAAAAAAATGAATCTGCCACAGTAAACATTACTTAACCGCATCAGGGCATAGGACCTCCATAGCATATTTACGAGGTGACTTTGTCATAATGACACAAACCACAGTACCTCAGATTCATTACACCTTTCCAAATGTGAATAGAAGGATGCAGAACGCCAATCATGATGACAACGTTTGCTTGTATCTCTTCAAATGCAGAAATTGATACTGGGTTAGACTGACAAAAAAAGTTTGCCAATATAATGCGGATCACTGGAAACCGGTCGGTAATGGCACAAGCGTTGTCATGACAAAGTTTATAATACCACATGAAAAGGAACAAGCTCGCGATAGACGCACCTGCATTAAGGTATCAACTGATAGCTCCCCCATACAATGAGGTAGCCCAAGAAGAAAAGGTATGCAATGAGAATCCTGGGCTTTCCATCCAAATGGTTCTGTTCAGAGTTGAAAGGAAATGTCCTCGCGGGGCACAGAGAACAAGATGTTAAGCTCTAGTCGTATCAATTACATTACAAATATGTTGACAAGGCAAATACGGATGATAATGTGTTTGTGGTGCATGTGGCTTAAGACCTGGCGCATCGTGTTTATGCACCTTGTTAGACGCATAGAGAAATGATCTCGTTGGAACAAAGCATGGATTCGCATTAGACTATGAATACACCTACTAGAGGCTTTCAACACTGCAGTGAGCTCAACATATTGCGTATTTCCATAGCAATTGAAGTCTTATGTTTAGCTACCAAAAACCAGCTGTAAATATAGACTAAATATTTGTATCTCGAGGAAGATGTCAATATATTGATAATACGCTTGATCGATCAGGTAAGCCATCACCAGCCCAGTGCCTATTTTTATTCCTATGGTAATTTTAGCCCTATTCCTGAATCGTGCAATACATTAATGACATTTGGTAGATACTACAAGAACCATATCGTGGATATTTTCAATGATTTGCACGTTTTCATTTTGCCCCCAAAGCAGACCAAGTTTCGTACAACGGAGTAGACATAATACTTGGCTTGGGTCTGCTTCGAAGGCAAGTTTTCATTACATCCAGATAGAACCTTGGCACAGTTACAAAGCAAACTAACGTCAGGTCTTAGGGTCAACCTTACAATATGACTTTCGTATCATATGCTCGTAGCTTACGGGACAGCTATTGACCCTCCCTCCACACACCAAATAGGCGCAGCTTCCAAATATGCTGGGGCTGTCCTTCTTTGAGAGGTCCATTACTCACAGGGGTGATGCAGACGAATACCTTGCAGTTGAGCATGCCCGTCTCCTATTTCTACGTTTACCTGCCAATTTCTTATCACGGACTCGCACCCTATAATAATAGAACTATCAACAAAAATTACGGTCTTTCCCTGCATGTCTTGTGACACTTTTACAGTCACGGAAATGTCTCTCTCGAAAGCCGCCATTGGCAATTAAGAACCAACTTACGACTCGTGTCGAATTGTTGGTTGCTACAGGACTGAAGCTCAGTCATCAATACTCAATCAGGACAAGGTCATATGTTACTACCTGATATACCAAACTATATGTCATCACATCACCATAGCAACCGGGGATACGAATAGAGTACAGAGTGTCTCGTAGTCGTGCAGGGTGGCTTTCCCCTGTAGCTCAAATATTGCACAAGCAACGGAATGCTATGAATCTTAAGCGTGGTCTAATCTGCTTCCAAAATTTGTCGATATCAATCCTCTGGAAGTGAACACATTATTCTTGTGATGTGAGCATTGCGCAATAAAATGTCTATATCATGTGTTACAGGAAACGTTTGTAAAGCTGTAATGCCAAATGATTCAAATCATCTAAATATTGTAGTGTGTAAGTGATTGCTTTGCAAAACGACGGGCTGCGACATCCCAGAAACCGTTTTTCTCGTAGGTTTCTTCTCCCGAGTTGAGATGATGGCGTGGCCCTTACCTTATCATAATGAGAGTGTTTTGTTATTTCCCTGTGACTTTCAACCCTTGAGGGTTTTTTCTGTTTTTGTTTTTGGGTTTTTTTTTTGTTTTGTTTTGTTTTGTTTTTGTTTTTGTTTTGTTTTGTTTTTTTTTTTGTTGTTTTTTTTTTGTTTTTTGTTTTTTGTTTTTTGTTTGATTTTTGTTTAGTTTTTTTTCTTTGTATTTCTTTATATAACTGCCTCTGTAATTTTCTCAGACGATGGAGATTGGACAGCGCCTGACCTGGGCCAAAAGAAAGTTATTAAGCTCGCGTGGAGTGCACGGTTCCTCGATCAATTCAAAACTCACGATACAATAGATCATCCTGAGACCAAAGTTTATTTTTCATTGAAAATATATTTCCTTGCATGAAAAGTGACTTGGTTTGATTCAGTGGAAAACAATTACTTCTACCCTGACCAGATCCCATACTGGCATGACCAGTATCGGATTTGGTCAGGTGCAATGTGCCTGAAGCACGCTGAAGAAAGCTGTTGACTCAGTCAAAAATGTGGCACTGATAGAGTTAAACAGTAGCGTTACTATCCAACACGGGATATCGACAAGTGTGAATGGGCCCTGGCGGTCAGCACCAGACTGGTATTCCATACCTGCCTGCAAAATTATAACGCCCCCAACCATGCAGAATTCTTCAAAACCTGCCCAATTGAGGAATTTCTAACTTTGCCTCTCCGAATCGCCGATAGAGGTAACACACCCTCCACCCTCGCCGCATTGGCCAACACAAGGCCCTTTGCGTGCTACTTATGATTCAACAGAAATTGTTTACTTGCACTGCAGAACACTGCGCGGAACTACAGAAAAAAAAAAAAAAAAAACAAGCCAAACGTAATTCAACAAATGATCCAAAATTTTGGACTGATTCAAAATGGGATTTAAATTGTCAGCTAAACCATGTTAATATTAAATAATGTTGGCGAAATTTATCATATGGCACGGATATCAGCCGCTAATTGATTAAATCAAGACTGTCGCGTGATATCGACGGCGCTTCCGGGGCCAAAACGTGCAACTTAACATGTTTTAATGACATCTATCGGATCATTGCCTCTAGAATATCTGGATATAGATTCTGATACATTTGTTTGCACAAACACTTTCTCCTCAAGTTTAACATGTGTGTGCATGTATGTATGTTACGTATGTATGTATGTATGTATGTATGTATGTATGTATGTATGTATGTATGTATGTATGTATGTATGTGTACATATATGTATTTATCATTAATTTCTATAATTTATGGAGCCATACATAAATGTATATACATATATATATACACACACACACACATATATATATATATATATATATATATATATATATATATATATATATATATATATATATATATGTATCATTAATTTCTATAATTTATGGAACCTCTGCATATAGATAAGTAATTATATATCATATGTTTGACTTCTAGGTGCAATTTTGTTGCAAGTTTAACCACCAAGAAGGAGAGTTTGTAAGGAAATTTGCTAATTCCGTCACTCCATTTTGTAATTAAGCAGCAGCTATTTTCTTGCGACACTGTCACGCTGTCGTGTCTACGATCTGTATCTCCTAAACATATCGATCAACTATTCACATGGAGACTCTCGTGTAAAAAAAAAATAAAATAAGATAAAAAACAAAGAAAAACGAACCATGTCCTTAACAAAATTACATAACCTTTCGTATTACTAGCCGCAAAGGTCATTCTCTCTTTTCAATCACGGCAAATATTCTAGGACACGAGAAAGTAACACTATATGACATTGCCGCGATATCATATTCTGCCTGCAAACGATGTGGGCAGACAGCAAGTTTATATAGAAATAAAAGAGAAATATAATTCAGCGTTGTATTGTGGATCAGATGCTACATTTTACGATCATTACCGTGGAAATGCAGCTGGTGCCCAGAAAATCATGGTAAACACCGAGAAAGCAATTCTATTGTAGATCTATAATATTACAATCTTTGGATTGATTTTGCTGGCACTGCTGCCCCCCCCCCCCCCCAACCTTTAGCAACGGCTATAAACATCTGTGAAGCGTACGCTTATTTATAAGGGGCATCCACTCAAGTCTTGGCAGCCGCCGCACCATTTTCACTATGTCGCATGTAGGTGGCACTACCGACAACTCCAGCACATACGTATAGCCTCTCTCCCACCTTCGTACTGGCCTGTTGCAGGTGGTTACATTTGGTAGACAACGCCTTATCCATTCATTGGTTTAAAACGTCACGTGACACAGGAAGCTGGTGTCCCATGCACTGGGGATGTACCTTGCCCTATTTCATGCAAATGGTACCGTGTTCCATCGGAAACTTGTATACACAGGCCTGCCTTTTGTTTGTGTGTCAAGTGGTTATGGGATGTTGACCTTTCGATATATTATGGAGCCCCAGGGGGATTTGAGAGAGAGAGGGAACAAAAAATATTACGTCCAATCCCAAAGCTGTTATAGTTTATCGAATCGTGTCCTTATAGCACAGTTCGAAGCCCGCGATGAGATACGAGGGGGAAATTGCGTTCCCTGGCAAAACATGTGTGTTCCCCGGCAAAAACGTTTGTGCTCCCTTGAAAAAACTTTTGCGTTCCTGCGGTCAAAGGTTCTAGCGTCATTCGTGTCAATTTCAGATAAAAATTTCAAAATAATATTTTCCCCAAAATACACGTTTGATAAAATATCATTTTTAAAAATATATAATTAGGTGTACAGATGTTTTGTTTGTTGGCTTGTTTTTGTTTTGTTTGTTGGTTTGTTTGTTGGTTTTTTCGATATTCGTTTTCTCAGTCCACTTCATAATTAAAATCGTGAAACCCACAGATCTGTCGGGTAAACGGTATTTCGAAAACCCCGTTTACTTCCATAACCATTTAGGATGTAGCCAAAATTCCCACCGTTTTTTTTTTTTTTTTTTTTTTCAACTTGGTGTTGACACAGGTGTAGCTAAATTAGGCGTAGATCAGCTCGTCAAAGCGGGACGCAGAGCCTCAACAGAGGACTATAAACCTGTGCAATTTGGAAGGCATAGTTAAAAAAACATGGGGCCATTTGATGGTCCTTGAAGATTTGGGGTGAGATACACCACGTTCTAATCATAGATCCACCACTGAATTTGGCAAAGTTGCAAGTGTGAATTTGGTTGCATCTCTTTTTCTTAGTTAGATACAACCTATATTTCAGCAAGAGACCTATCCCATCAGGGATGAAAAAAAAAAATTCCAGACGATGATCCGACGCGTACATTTCCCCATACCAGAAAGAGCACGGATTGCAAGTTGTTCATTCGTCTGAAGCAGGCAACTACACCGCCGCTTCCTTATCTCTTCAGACTGTAACATGAATGTGCAACCTTTTTTTTTTTCTTGGTCGATGTGCTGAGAACAATCGAATTTTTGTCTGCTTTGCCTTTTATTCGTCCAAGCATGATCTTCAATGTACGCAACAGAAAAAAGTTACTGTCGAAATGTTACAAACACAATTTTAATATTTTACACAATAAAATAACCAGAGAGCAAATAGTCAGCTGTTATTTGATAACGTCATTAAGCGATCAAATAACAACCACATCAATGGTGCACATCGGTGCGCTGATTTACCTATTGTGATCGAGTAAACATTAGATCAATAGTGAGCATCAAGACGTTTTGAAATCCAACTGAAGGCTTCCAGGGCATTATAGTGTGTTGTTGCTAAGGGTATTGTTCATCGTTGTTTTTCTTTAGACTTCACGTCATCATGCCTTAGGTTGGATCAAGTAATGGAATGTATATAATAGGTAGGTTCGACCTGAGTCGGTTAGAAAGTATAAATTTCCAGATATAATTTCACTGATTTTTTTTGGGGGGGGGGTCATTTCACAGATTCGAATAATTCGCGCGCGCGCGCGCGCACACACACACACACACACACACACACACACACACACACACACATATATATATATATATATATATATAGTGTGTGTGTGTGCATATATACATATATGGACGGACGGACGTATGCATGACTGTGCGTGCGTGCCTATACATAATGGATTAAGAGATGAATGGACAGATGGAATACATAGGAACAATTTTATTATGGGGATTCCAGATGGAATACATAGGAACAATTTTATTATGGGGATTCCAATTTTCCACTTCCATAAACCTTATTCTAACTGGGTTATCAACGATGCTCAGAGCGAATAAGATTTTGCTTGTAGGCCTACTGAGCATAGGTCAATCCGAAAAGCCTGACATGTCATTCGTCCTGTTGGAACCTTCTAGACGATTTTTAACGCAAACCACGCCCCTTCGAAAGAAGTTTTGCATAAATAATGAACAATGCAAACATTTTCCCCATAGATAATGAACAATGAGCTGACTTGCCGCAGTCTTTGTGAAATGAGCTAAAGTTTAAACTGCTGACGTTTTAAAAAATTTAGCGTTGATGAAATTGTAACTGTAATTGACTTTTGGAGGATTGACATCGGAACTGCATACAGTCGAAGCAGCAGGACCTACTTCATTATATTAAGTGGCGCGCGTAGAAATAAATGTGTTCACAAAAGGCCAAATGGCCTCGCCTTTGATTGCACTTCTTTCGCTTCGGAACAAGAATCCCGAATCTGTGTTAGACGTGGGTATGCGAGAAAGAGAAATCGAGACTGGCCTGTCCATTTGGGTATAACGTTTAGGTCATGGGTTGTGTGGTTTTCGTATTTTCGCATGCAACCAATGGGCCATTGCATGGACCACATTTGGAGGCTCACAGTAACTGGCTTAGACTCAATTCTTTTCAGCGCCACAGTTTGGGAAGTCAACAGTTATCCTCGGCGCTTTCGGAGCAGTGCGACCAAAGCGCGCCAAGGAAAGATGTTGACCCCGGCCATGATATTCTCTGTACTATAGGCATGCTGGTACTTGAATGAAAAGTCATTTCACAAGGAATGTGAATCCGGCATCCTTATCACAAGAGCAGTTTTTAGTGGCAATTAGCATTGGAAGGGTTAAATAAAAGAATATTGCTTTTGAGTTTGAGATGGGGCAGCTGATAAAAATAGTGTCCTTGGTGCATCATGTTGCACTCTCTACAGGGCTAGGGACTTTGACTGTTCTATCGGTATTGTCAAATTTTGCCAACAGTGTTTCTGTTGGCATTCCCCGGTCTGAAAAGAATACATACGTTTTTTTCTTCTTCTTCTTTTTAATAGTAACAACATGGATGTTGTTGTTATAGCTTCGGTGATATATTAGACCATTCTTTTCAGGAACGGAGATTTGACCAGTGCAGTTGGTATGTGCGTTTCCCATATGATGAATAAATGCTATTTATAGCTGAACGATAGGTCCCAATATTTAAGAACATATGACGAATTTAGTTTGGGGGTTTGATTATATCAAAAGACATTATTACCACTGGAATTAGAGATGTCCGTTTATATATCACACTGTTTCGTCATAAAGAAGGAAGAAACACGGCACAGTGCCACCTCTACATAAGTATACTCGTAGATGTAATAAGCTCTTTTTCCGTAGGTGGTTCAATTTTATGATATCTTGGCAGCTGATCTATGAAAATCCCAGCAAACACTCCACACACTGCAGTGGATCACAGTTCTTGGCAGTAGCTTACACAAAAAAAACAACTTTATAATCATGGTAAAAAACAGTTAAGCAAAACCCTCTGCCAAAATGAAAAGTCCATATACATCCTTTCGACACCATGCAGTTAAACCTTGAGCGAAACAAGGTTATACAGTCGTTGCTTTGCGCTTTCGTGATCAACTGTTGATCCATTAGATTATTGAGCTGAAAGAGACTAACATTTCATTCTTCTTGTCTAATGCGGACCGCAGCAGTAGATTTTAGTTGTATAAACCCCATTTGGATATTTACACTACACTGTGAAAAGCTTATTTTGAGACTCTAACCCCAAATCCCAATCAAATTGTTCTGAAACGAAGGTTTACAAAAAAAAAAAAAAAAAAAAAAAAAAAAAAAAAAAAAAAAAAAAAAAAACCCAACGTCCTGTAACTTCGCATTCAATCCCTTCAACAGTTCCACTTAACAAATTATGCCCAGCCACAATCTTCGGGGACTAGCTTTTTAATGGGGTGTCGTACCTCATATGTCCAGCAATCAATATAAAATTCAGTTAAATGTACTTAAATAACCACGGCAATGTTGTACCTAACTCTAGGCGTTAATGATTCGATGGTAATTGAAGATAAAGCACTTACGTATCCAGTTGAAGAACCTATTCACTAGTAACAAGAAGAGATTTTCGCAACACGACCGAGTCAAATCATATAGAAAAGGTCCTCACACATCGCGCAGCTTCACCCACTCAGCTGAGTATGTTGTGGTATGTCGGGCCAGTGGTTGCCTGGGATCGAACGTGCCTTCTCTCTTACGTATCTTTGGCTCTTGACGCCAAGTTTAGACATGCAGAGAGAGAGAGAGAGAGAGAGAGAGAGAGAGAGAAGGAAAGAAAGAAAGAAAGAAAGAAAGAAAGCAAGAAAAAGGAAGAGAGCAAGAAAGGAATGAAGGAAGGAAGGAAGAAGGAACAAAGGAAGTAAATAATCGTGACAGGAAAAGCAGACTTTTGGAATCCATGGTGGTAGATTGGGAGGAGCTGTATTCTGTGTTAACTTGGGGCAAATTTACATTTGAAATAGCCTACTACTCTGCCAGAGGAGAACAAATAGCCACTAAAAATGACACCATATCCAAGGGCTTTCCTAATAAGGCATATTACGACAAATATCACATTTGCATTACAAGTTGAGAAATCACGGAAGAAGGCCATGTAAAATATCTCGGGTCTCATACGTATAAAAACAGATGTACTGTCACCACAACAACTATTCACTGATTTATCATGCATGCATATACTGGTCTGGTGCGTATAAACCCCGATATGTACAAATACCTCTCAGCGGTGAGCACCACTTGCATGACCCCTATTCAGAAATTAAGATGCATCTGGCAATACTACAGTAAACAAACAAATAAAAGTAATCCGTATAATCTAGGAAACATATGATAATTATAGTCCGGGCATGTTGATGAAAGCTTTAAGAAATATATTTGCTATGGGGGCCTAGAATTGTATAGCAGACTTAATAGATCCACCTGCTGCAAATGTGACATGAAACACACAACATGCGCACTTAAGTAGACATTTGTGCACAGCAAATACTTTCAGTTGACTTTTAATGAATTGTAAATGCACTCTAATGTTGAACCACTGATGATGATGAGGAGGAGGAGGAGGAGGAGGAGGAAGAGGAGGAGGAGGAGGAGGAGGAGGAGGAGGAGGAGGAGGATGAGGAGGAGGATGGGGATAGACAGCATACAGCTAGGTGCCCTGGCCTCTGCCTGCGGCCTTGCATCACATACTCGTGGGTGCAATTAACTGTCAAGGCTGGTTTACAAGGTCCTCGCTCTGAGAATCTCTCCTATGTGTGAGATGGGGCGCTAATGTATTGTCCCGCGACACTATTGAACACGAACTGAGCTAATTAATTGTAACGACGCAATTAGGGGATGGAAATAGGACTAATTACATTGTCTGCACAGTAGAGTCTTTACCACAAAGGAGTTGACCCGAATGTCAGTTCCCATGATACATTCCTTGGTGAGATTCCTTTGTTTAGACCTTTCGCGTTTATTGACAGACGACACATCCCAGTATCGTATCTGTGAATGTCAGACACGAGGCCACTTGTCAGGTGAGGGACTTTGTGTATGTAATGTGGGCCCAACATTATCACCCGGCGTGTTCTGAATACTATATTATAGCCAGAAAGCCTGTCAGAGAGTTCGGCTGGTTTAGGTACCTTTAATACCGAACGGGTGTAACATATTTTCGGCCAATGTCTATTAAAAACAAAAAAACTTCGAGCGACTCATAACGCTGGCGTGGAAAAAATGTTTCCCACTAAAAATGATGTTTTAGGCAACGTCGAATCTGGCTTGCAAAAAGCACGTTCTTCTGAGGAGCAGACCGACATGGTATATCCAAGTGAGAGACCACGTGTGAACATGGACATATTATCGATATGTCCATGGTCTTTATGTGTTCTGCGTGAATACCCGCCCCCCCCCCCCCTATGTACCAAGAAGCATGTTAGTCCATATTCATATCCTCTACTGTGCAATAATCTGAGAACATATTTGTTTGATAAAATGAGCCCCCCCCCCAAAAAAAAAAAACAACAGCGAAAACAAACAAACAAACAAACAAACAAACAAACAAACAAACGAAAAAAACAAAAAACAAAACAAACAAAAACAAAAAAAACAGGGCAGTATGTTGTATGCAGCCGTCTGTGTACAAAGGTTTCAACCGTCCGATATAGGTGTTAGGTACAGACATAGGCGTACTTAGAGTAGTAGATTTGAGGATATCCGCGTCTCAACATCCGATGCATTAACAGTTGATAAAACTGTGCCGTCAACTGTTGCCTGCTGAAGAATCTTTGCTTCGCGGAGGAGGAAAAGACAGTGGCGCCTCATATGTCAGCCTGATGCTCAAGCGATGTCACCTGGTTCTTTTCTTGAAATATACCAGTCTGAACGACCTTAAGGCGTCCTCGGTCAGAGTAAAAATATTATGACCCCGGGTAACATTGAAAATAGGTCAAGGTCGCTGAACGTTGAACTCACCAAAGGTTACGATGGGAACCTTCTACAGGACATGTTTCACAATAGTAGTTCAATCTGTTCACGTTATTGCGCCTGCAAGGGTAAAAACATGATGATCCTTGGTGACTTTCAAAATAGTCAAGGTCGCCGAATGTCAAACATAGCCGAGCTTTCTATGAGATGCTTCTACACGACAAGTTTCACGATTGTAGCTCAATTTGTTCAAAGTTATTGCGTCCACAATGGTAACGAACGGAGGGACAGAGGGACGCAGGGACACACGCACGCACGCACACACGGACATAACGACGACAATACTTCTCGGCTGATAATGCGAGGGGTAAAATCTTGCAAGGTAAAGTCTGTTTTAGCAACCCCCTTTACCAGATCGTCTGATGCTAGACCTATATTCTGGTGGATGTAAGAACAGCATGGAAACAAGCAAAAATCATCTGTAAGTTGTACTAGGCCTAATGTCGGGACATCTTCCCGAGTACAAAACAAAATTTTATTATCACCCTGGCATGAACCACAGTGTTGCAGTATCACCCTTTGGCAAATCTTTCCATGAAGTCATACTTAATTCCGCCTGTACTACTAAATGAAGTCATACATATTTTTTCTAAAGTTTTAATTGGAAGCAATATATATATATACATATAGTTTCTGTTTCCTGTTTATATTTTCAGGCACGACGCAGAGAGAGAGAGACAGAGAGAGACAGACAGACAGACAGACAGAGAGAGAGATTTTTAATTGGAACAACTTTATATTTGCAAAATCTCTTAGCGTAACATGGGTGATGTAGGGGTGATACCCATGCCGAACATAAGAGACTCACAAGAGGCAACACAAGTGGCTTCCCTCTTGATCTGCTGAAGCAAAGCCCCTGTGTTAATACTGGGCCACTTATGTACCGTAATTTGTTCCATACATGCACATTGTTCGTGTTGCAATAGGGTGCTAGATGCGATCATGATAAGCTCCGTCAGTGGTGTGACGTGTGCCGACAGGACAAGATGATAGTCAATTACTCAGGCCTTGATCCAATAAGCTTCTGCCAGAGATGAGAGGGAGAGAGAGATATTGTCAACGCGAGCAAAAGTGCCAGTGTGGGATGTGCTTCAATTACACGTGTTAGTCCACTCTTGCAACTTCTGATTCACTACATGTCTGTTAAGTCTGAGATGTAGATCTGTGCTGCGGAGCTTGAAAGGGCTACACCTGATGTAAAAACTGTATTTTGCAAGTGATTTTTTTCAGCAGTAAACGCTACTCAGCTCTTTGAAGATGAACCAGGTGCGGCAGTGGCAGCTAATCTGAGCACGGTAACCAACATCGCATGCACGCCGTATTCCCTCTCTCAACCTTACAGAATGTCACGTCAAATCGTACTGTAAAAGGCCACATTGGCGCTTATTTACTTGCAATTTGTCTTTTACCTCTGTTGCACACGAGAAGGTTTGACTTCTTATGAAATAATCAAAGGTTCAGATTGATGCAGCTGTTTACGTTGCTTCTTTAATTGTAATCAAGGGATCGCGGTGGAGAGCGGGAGCCTATTAAAAGCGACAAAGGACACTTCGATATGCGATCACCGATTAACAGTGTGAAGCAGTGTCGCATTTGGGAGGTGAATGTGGGTGGGTGGGTGGAGGGGGAGTTATATCAATGTAGGCCTTTATCGTGGACCAAAGTATGTTCAAACAGTTAACACTGTAATCGGATGTCTTTAAATATCGTCAATGTCCCCATATGCTGACCTTTCAACAACTTTTCATCAACAAAACCGCGTACGGAATTTTCACTGCTGCTTAAGACGAAGTCATGAAGAGATCATTTACTTGTCACAGAAGATATAATTTAATATTTAAGCCTGTTACAGCACGAAATGTGGAATCAGATGCAATGTCAATAATTACGGCATAGGCAAAGTGATATATGTATATTTGCATTATGAATGAAAATGTATGTACAGATTAATCCCGCACAAAAGCTACAAAACATTGGGTTTGGCAATAAACTACTAAAGGACGCAAAAACCCTTGAACCTCTTTACAAAAGCACAAGACTTCATGTATGGAAGTATAATTATTCCAAGTTTGGAGTTTCTACGTAATATTACTTTTCAAATGACATGTGGGGCAAATTTGCCAGTACAAAAAGAGAGAGAGAGAGAGAGAAAGAGAGAGAGAGAGAGAGAGAGAGAGAGAGAGAGAGAGAGAGAGAGAGAGAGAGAGAGAGAGAGAGAGAGAGAGAGAGAGAGAGAGAGAGAGAGAGAGAGAGAGAGAGAGAGAGAAAACCATTGTGGAGACCAAAGCAGTTTTTTGTTGGCATTTCAGAGGAATTGGATCAGGTTTTTTTGAGCGCTTTACTTTAAGGCTCCCGTGATTACAACTTTCACGCCGATCTTCTTATAGGATCAGTCTTATGCTATCTATCAATTCACTCTCCAACAATTAGAAATTTCACGCTCCTCTTGGGTTCAATGCTTTCTATCAAATCTCAAGCCGCATATATACGGGATTTTTTTTAGTAAGCGTACTTACCTCTCGACTACCATTGCCAAGACCTCTGTGTCGGGGTATAACTCCCAATACAATAGAGTTGAGTTCACTTGCTTGATTGTTCCCAAAACCTCACGGTCCGCGCCGTCTTTTGATTCCTATGGGTCCCGTTGTGACTCCTGGTGCGCATGCTCTCCAATCGTCCTTTCTCTTTGATGAGTGGTTAGTCGACGTCACCTTTGTGAAGGAAGCGGGGTGATCGGGTGCACATCTCTGGTGGTCGAGAGCTAAGTATACTTACTAATACCGAAATTACAAAACAATTTACGTATTAGTTTCGTAACATTACCTCTCGACCACCATTGCCAATATACAAAGGCATTGGAGGAGGGTGTAACGTTAATGGCATACTGACGAAGACCACCGAGACCAACAGTCCATGGGGGGGGGGGGATTATTGTGAGAGACGAAGCTATGTCTGAAGGGAAAACCTCAGAGGTATGTGGACTTCAGGCCGGCAACAGCAGAATACCGGCCCAAGCAAGGAAACCCTCCTTACCGACCAGGCTGGTATATGGTTCTGTAAGACAGTGATCCATCTGGGTTGAACATTTTGGGACGGACAACAGGGACAACCACCCTATACAAGTCCGAGATTAGGTCAATTTTACTTTTGGAAGGCCCATTGTGAAGTATGCTGAACTTAATACTGCATGGAGTCTAAATCACAAGGGCACCATTAGCTGGAACATGGTTGCTGCCCTGATGGGACTCACATGAGTATCAGGAACCTATGCAAAGGGCCCTGTTATGCCCCAAGAGGCATACATTCCCTCCTCTAGCACTATCAAGTCTCGTAAGTAGTGCTGGGTAAAAGTCGTGGAGGATAGCCAGTGACAGGTTTCCAGGATGTTGGCAACAGCAACATTCCTTAAGGTGCCCCAGGAGGCATCGAAGGCTTGCACTTCGTGAGCTCTAGCCGAGACAATATCTAAGGCACCAGGCATCCGCAGAGTGGTCTTGTAAGCCTTAAGGATCGTCTGCTTAATCAACGAAGAGATTTTGTTTTGTGCAAACTTGCTGCATACGAGGGTTGCTAAGGGACAAAAAGAGGGCAGAACTCAGACCCCTGAAACTGCCCATGCATGTAAGGTAGCAATGCAGAGCACTCACTGGCCACAAGGCTCTTTTCTCCATGGAAAGAACCATTTCCATGGCATGGAGGGAAACACCCTCAAAGGCCATAGCAGGATCTCGAGCCACTTGGTTCTTAGCAAGCTTACGGAAGCCCAAGTGAGGCATCAGTGTCACCTGGGAGTGGTCAGGCGACCATCGGATTCAGTCATGTGCCAGAGCATGGATCTCGAGTCTTCTAGCCCTGAAGCAAGTGTTAATAGAAAAAAAGTTTTCCACTTTCAGTACTTGAGGTCCACCAATCGAGGGTCCTCTAGGCACTGACCTTGTGTTCAGAGCACCATTGAGTGATGCATCTGGCCAGCTCTATCAGCTTGCAGGAACAGGATCCCCCTTGCTCTTTGAGGTAGGCAATCATCCTCCTGTTGTCACACATCATGAAGATGTGTTTGTGCTCCAACAGGTCCTGGAAGTGAAGGAGTGCTAAGCGTACCCCCTCCAGTTCCAAGAAATTTATGTGGCGAGACAGGCATTGGACCAGCCAAAGGCCAAAGGCTGTCAAGCTCTCTACATCAGCTCCGCACCAGGACCAAGAGGAATCTGTGCCCATAATAAGCTGGACTTGGAAAGGAGGCGGTGTCTGTCCCAACATGACATTCTCCCAAACAATCCACCACAGAAGGTGCTGATGATCCTCAGGGAGGACCACACACTTGGGCATGAAAGCCCTGGTCCCTCGACCATTTGTCCTGGAATTCTTGCAGCAAAGGATGATGGTGAAGCTGAACTAATGGGACCTGGGAGCCCATTGAGAACAGGGAGCCTGGCAGGGCTTGCCACTGTTGGGCCTAGAGAACCACGCAAGCCAGAAAGGCCTTGAGCATGGTGTGTAGTCTTTGCCACCTGTTCTCCAAAGGGCGACATATGTAGGTAACCAGGTCCAACTGGATGCCCAGAAAGACCAAGATCTGATCCGGCCAGAGTCTGGACTTGTTTCAGTTCACAATCAGACCCAAGCATTGGGAAAGATCCAGTTACACAGGGGTAAGAAGTTGCTTACTGATCAGTTGTATCATGCTAGATGTTTGACACTGACCCCCTCTAGTGGTAAAGTAGGCAACTTTTTTAACCCACAAACAGTCAATGGGCGTTTGTTGAAAGCAAGTGTTAACTTTCTGTGGTGTGGTTTCATGGCATAATTCAATGTATCTTAACACTTAAGACAAAACATAACTTGCAACTGGTTTACACTGAATTGCATATTTTGTACCTATTTAAATTTATGTCATGTGTTAGCATTACATCCTAGGGAGGTTGGATGCCCAGAGTACACATGGTACAAAATATGGGTTTTTGTGTGGTAGACAGGTGCATATGATATGTAGGTCTGCTTTGCATTATATTGTATACAGTGCCTCCCTTGGAAGGTACACCCCATCCACTTTCTTTTGCAAGTGCTGTCTATAAGTGGCCCATTAGGGTATATCTCGTGCCCAGGTATCGTTGAGTTTTTGCTTTGTTTTACAAAGGTTTGTTTCTCATTGAGTTTGCAAATTTCCGTGCTAGTCATGCAGAACCTGTATATAAATGCACTGGGGAAGGTTGTTTGTATTAATTCGGGTTCTTGTTTGTGTGTGAAAAAAATGGATTCACAGTATATATGTTTGGTTTTACTTTAACATCTGGGCTGGATGTTTTCCTCGGAGTGTCTTTTGCGCAGATCATACTTTTCGTTTTTGTTTACTGTGCACATTTTTGAAGACCTACACACGTGAAAACGTTTCTGTCCCTGTTTTTTGTGTTTGTAATTCAGAAAGAGTTCCCGCTAAGTACTTTGAGTTCTGAATTATGCATTAGAAAACTGCTTTTTAACATATTGCATCAAGGTTCCTTGTGGCAATTTTTGGTGTTATGCTTTCACTTTTGATGGTGTGTACGGGTACAGGCTGGGAAACATGTTCTGAGATGTTACCTGCTAAAATTGTTCCTTTAATCTAATTGGGCTTATACAGCCTTTGTCAAAATTCTACAGAGGAACATGTGCAATATGGACAGTAAAACTTGCGTATGTACATGGGTTAGACAGTGCCAGGTTAGCTTATTGACTAAAAATGTTGGACTGCAGAATAGGGTAATGTCTACTCGGAAGTAGTTCTGGTTATAAAAGACACAAATACAAAATAACAAAGATTTGGCACTGCAAACATTATTTTTGTACATTTTTTTCATTTATACAACAGGAAGATTTCGGTTTTTAAATACACAAGTGTAAATAATGGTAAACTGCAACAGTTTCAATCGACATGGGAAGCTCTCCAGGATGCTATCAACAACAAAGTATCACAACTTCATTGATTCTAAATAAGTTACTTTGGGTTAAGGATAGGTTAAACACTAAAAGCTTTTGCATAGCCGAGTTTGAGATTTTAACGGTTTTTACAAGACAAATGTCCTTTCTATTAGTTGTCAAAATTTCAAGCTTTGAACTAAAGTACAAACATGATAAAAACGCCAAAAACCACACAGACATGTGGACATCCCAACGTCCATGTGTCATTCTTTTGGTTTTCAGCTGCAAAATGCTACAATGCCACCCGTCAATCATACTTAACAGCCTGTCACGTGGCTGCAGGTAGCAACGGCCCATGGCAAAAGGAGAGTGGTATCAGGGTGGCAATGCGAAATAAAACGGCATGCCAAAAGTATGTTTGTCGGCAGGGAAAAGATACAAACATGCTAACATATCATAGCCTAGCGGTTTACTTTGTAGTTATCTTGCTTGTTTTGCATTCTAATGAAGGGAGACTTTAAATGTTCAACAGGAGTAGGAATCGTCAGACGATGTCCCTTCAAACATCAAAGGCCACGCTGCGATGGATTACCCCAGTGGTCCTTCACACCAAAGACAGGCGGGGGGAAAAACTGGCACCTTAATCAACAATACCCACGTACATGACAATATTTTATCGAAACCCTGGGATGAGGAAATAATTGTACAAATAACACATCGTAATAAGCATAAACGTAAACAGCAGAGAAAACACACAAAATAGCATTACAAAACTCAGGTTGGAAAAAGAAATGAATCTTATTGAGAAAATAACTACAAAATAATGACAAGCTAACTAAGTAAAGTGTACAGACAAGTCTAACAAGCTAAGTACATAAAGTATACAAATAGGATTAAATGCAATACAATACTATCCCTAAAAACGGGATGAAGAGGTAGGGATTGGAAGACCAAACCCGCCATCCGTGCACTGACCACGAGTGGCTGTAGGCCGCCCCACCGAAGCAAGGCAACACAACTTTTGGTGTCAGGCTTGAGGTCACGGGGCCTGAATAGACGCCTCCATGACATCACACTTTGAAACCAGTCTGTCACTGTCGCTGTTTGACAGATCCCTGAATAATGTTTTCTGTACTTCAAAGGCTCTTTTATTCATGTGATTGGCCAAGAATTGAGTGAAAACCTCCCCAAATGTTAAGGGACGATGCTTGCTACGTTTTGTACAAATATCAGCTCAACTTGAGCAAATGGTATTGTTTCAGGGCAAATGATCAATATCAAAGGCCTTTGAAGCTTGTTTTCTCAGAAAGGATAATAGGACGAGAACCCCATCTAAGAATGGTTATTCCAAGAAAATGGCTGGGCGAAATTTAATTCGGTTAACGGCTTTTGATTTTGTAATGTCTCAACTACAAAAACAATGCAGCGATTTTCTAAATTTTGCTTCATTCTTTTTCTATGAAATGAAGAAAATGAACATCCTGAAAATCAAAGGGAAAATTGAAACTTCAAACTTTGAGTATGGATAACAGAAAAAGGAAACCAAACATAAAAAATCGCAGGATTTTTTTTTTTTTTTTTTTTTTTTTTGTTGTTGCCAATATTTCAGGATTACGATGCAAGTGTAATTATGATTTTATCACAAATAATTAGTGACTTACATCGATATTTATGGGGTGGATGCTTTGCAGTCAACTTTCAATTGTTTATTCAACATTTAACATCACAGACACCCAAATACGGGACATACAATTTTTTTTTTAGTATGATCAGTACACACATATAACATGTTATCCTAACGCAAATACATTTTGAGCTAGGATTGACCAAAGTGGGATTTATTTTTGGTGTCTTACCTGTCCTTAAGCAATATTGACTTTCATTTTTATTTCTGTCTGTTATATTGTTACACATGGTACTGACTAGAGTCGCATGATGCATATGTATGTGTATGTGCATTATATATTTTTGTATGAGAGGAACTTGATTAAAAGGGGGGAGGGGATTGGCAAAGATGCAAAATAGTCTGTGTGTGATGCTGCAAATCTAGCTGCTAAAGTGTGTGTGTGGGGGGGGGGAGGGTGAACCATCCGGGCTCGCAGCTTAATGGAGGCCTGTCTTTGCCTAACACTTACCCAACTTCTTGGCTTTTACTAGCACTTTGTGGCACCGGAGTCAGTGTACAAGTTGAAGGGTGAATGGGCAGGATCTGAGTGCCACACTTCAGGGTTGAGACGGCCAAGGACCAAAGTAACTGAACAATGTCAGTCAATGCCTTGGTGCAGGTCTGATCAGGGGAGTAGGCCATAAGGTCATGAGCACCCCAAATGAATTCCACCATCTCCCCCTCCAAACAAGGTTCCAGAGAAGAGGGGCCCTGTTCTGGCTCTGTGGAATACTGGGTCAGGCAACAGCTGACCCTGGAGGTAGGTGTCCCTCTGCAACAAATGGAGGTTTGCCTCTAATGTGAAGGTGGTGCAAACATGGTGGTCAACCACTCATCACAAAGAAGCTGAAGAAGTGATGCCTGGTCAAGGCAGTCACACACAAAGCCCTTGAGGTCATCCAGGAGGTAAGTCAAGGCCAAAAAAGAGAAATCTTAATATGAATCCATATAGATGGATCCCCTGGCATCTTTTCCAAGTCTCTTGTAGATTCAGTGAAGGACTTCAGCTGCTGAGCATCAAATCCCTCTCAATCCAAATCCACAGGGAGTGAATGGGAGGGAAAGATCTGCTCAGGCATAGAGTACCATTGTCCCTGGATGTCTGGCTTTTGGAGGAGTCACCTTTGCCAAAGATAGGCTAACGTCAGCACCTCTATGGAAACCTGTGTGCCCCAAGTTTTAACTCTTTGCTGGTAGAAAAACCCAGCTACAAGGGTGCCTCTTCTACTTGGGTGAGACCACAGCTTGGTCTCCCACCAGGATCTTAATGAGGGATTTGAGATTTTGAAAGCCCTGTGGCAGAGCTGGAGTGGTATCCATGAGGGCAAAAGTGAGTTTTGCATTCTCCACAGTCACTGCCGGGCTTGGTGGTTCAGAGCAAGAACTGTGTGATTGTCAATGATTTGACCATTGCTGAGGGACGAGTCCAACTACAGGTGCTCATCCTTCTCATCAGTGCCCTAAGACTCTCAACTCACGACAGGAGTGCTGACACCCAAAAGCCACATAGAACAATACATCATTTTCAGGTGATGGGGTGTCCACTTGTGTCGGCAAAACATCTGTCAACATGCCATGTGAGGGGGTAGCAATGACTTTTGCAGAAGTCATCACAGCCTCCGCCACAACCTCCATCTGCTCAGCCAATGTGAGGCTGGAGAGGGGGCCTTCCAGGGGAGTCAGTGTGGGGGCCACAGCTGCTGCCAACTTGCTAGTCTCAAGAGGGCTCTAGACAGGGGCCACGGCTGCCACAGTCTGAGGAGTCTCTTGGCAGGGGGGTCCTGTGGGACTTCAGGGAACCCCGAACCATGCAGCTAAGTAAAAGCTAACTCTAGGCTGAGGCAGCAAGCTGCTCTGCTGAAAGACTCTGCTCACATGTGGCAGAAATATCAGCAGGGGCAGATAAAGATGAGGTCTCCAACTGCAGGTGCTGTTCCTCGCAGATCTCAATTCCACTTTCCTCTCCAAGGAGGGAGGCAGGGCACCTGGCTCGAAGGTGGAATTGCCTGGATGGGGATCGTTTAGGTCTCCGTTCAAGCTTCAGTGACTTATGTGGTTTAGACTCCAAGTTCTCCCACCCAGGGCACCGAGATCTCTAGAGATCTAACCTCCATTTTTCCTGCCCCTTGAGAGAAGACTCCAAAGTGGTAGGCTGAGAGGCAGCGATCAGTGCTCACAACGTATCAGCCTGCAGCTGTGTGCTCCTGGCCATAGACTCCTGGCAACCCAAGGGTCAGTGGACAGTGAATTGCTGGTCATCTTGGGTTGAGCTGGATGCTCATGATCTCCCAAAGGAGAACTGTTGCTGCCCGAAATGCAACTGTCTCTTAGCCTTACTCTCCCAGGGGTCTCAGGTTCAGGTACTGCAGCCATCTGAGGCTGTAAATGAGTCATGTGGGTTGTCTTCACGTCTCAAGTGGAGTCCCAGGTGAAGACTCAATAGAGTCAGATTCCAAAGCCCAGAATTTGGCAGCAACAGCTTGCGGCCTATGCCTCACTCTGTCACTCTTTCACCAGGCTTGCTTGAAGCACAGCCACTTGTCTTCTCGAGAACCAGTCATAGCAATGATGGCATGTTTACTCATGACAGCAAACAAGACCAAGTTGCTGACAACAACCAAAGTAGCACTGGTGATCTTCCCAAGGTGGCTATACAGTGGTTCTACAGTGGTAAGTTCAGCTTCTGGGCTTCACCCAACAAGGATGAAGGAGAGGTGGTCACTGGATCACCACTAATGGCATGCTGCCATGCAGCAATTGCCTGGTGAACACTGTCTTTCCACTCTCTGCGATATGAAGTCGAGATGCCATCTTGGAACCTCAGGTTTCAAGCCAATCAACCAGCTGTACTCCAAACTATTGCAGAGGTATCCCCAGCACAGATATCAACTTTTTCGGCCTCCAAAGAGTCCAGCACCACAAGGAAAAGATTTTCTGCCAAAGGGAAGTGTGCATGAAGCACTAGAACAGTGACAGTGAGTGAAAGTTCACCGAGCTTCAACTCAAATGAGCAAGCCAATAATTGCGCCCATAGAGGAAGGACGATCGGGGAGCATGTGCAGCAGGAGTCACCATCGGAAATATAGGAAACGAGACATGGTGCCATTGGACATTCAGGAACCGTGTTCAGCGCACTGAATATCTTCGTAGCGTAAGAGATGTATATATCATACCTGATATTTACAAAACGTCCTAAAATACCTGGTTTCTGAACGTCAAGACGATATTTGCTTTCATAGCTCAGCTTATCTAGAGGACAAAGCAAATGAGATTACTTTCAAATCCACTCCACGTTTCATATAGGAAGTGTGTCAACAATATGCCTCGGATTGCACTCAGACATCTATATATTCATGTCTTAATATTATTACATGAATATTTTAAAATATGCCATAGCAAATGACTGATACCGACGGGAGTGGTATCACGTGACCTAAAACGCATCGTGGCTTGAAAGGATCATAAATGTATCTACAGCGACTCGTGCCAATAATGGAATGCTCTTGCAAACACTGATGCTGCTTAATTCATTTGTCAATGGCTTCATCCTCAATGCCCAAATACGTCACAGAACAACAATTACAGAGCTTACAAAGATTCAGTTGTATGCCAAGGCGCCGTGCTCTCTTGTTTGTTTGAGAAAATTGTTTCTTGGTAGCAAATTCTATCAGTCATAGCGATAGCAAATCTATCGGTCTTACAGAACACTTTAATTTTCAGGTGAGTGGAGGGACAGGTAGCACATAAAAGCCAGAGCCCATTAAAACACCAGCCGACCAGGTTGTCGGGGAAATTGTAAGAAAGGACCATAGGATCCGGTGCGCAATCACGGCAGCGTCAGCTAATGTAGGTAATGAACGATGGGCGGATCCAGAGAGCATTTAAACGGGATGTATAGCACGAGCACACAAGCAACTCCACATCGCATGCCGTGCAAATTTTGTGTGATACTATAGGCTAATATCGTGTAAGGAAGGCACAGTGTGCATTTTGCGCTCATGAAACTGAATACAAAATGCATGCGCAACCCACGGACAGATGCAGCTGTTACTTAAGACGAAGGAGGTCGATTTAATTCTAGCTATGAAAGGATTCAAATTCGCTGTTCGTATCCGTACAATAATTGGTCCGGAGTCCGCACGATTTCAAATAACTGTTGGTTCTGTGCATCATGCACATGTCTCCGCATGAAAATTACGCCCGGGCCCTTAAGGATGTGGGTGACTTATAGAGAGACGTACCAGTGAAATGTATAGTAAGATGGGAAAACTGCTGAGTAACTACACGCCTCAAAGTAAAGTTACTGCATGTGGCCAGATATTGAGGAGCGACATAAAGTAAATGGAAAGAGTCTCGTGGCTTCGCGCCGATGAATAAATTCCGATAGCCTGCCAGGATACACGGTTACTATGCCAGACCCTTGTCATAGACCAGTGATGAACGCAGCTAAGCCGGATAAGCATGCCAAATTCGGTCAATGGGCTAGAATTGTACGAGATAGCTCCAGCTGTCGCATAAACCCAACAGCTGAACTGACAACGGGAATGCCCGCCATTGGAAGCACCAGAACTAATAAGGGGTCGTGCTTTATAACTCGCCTCAGCAAAACTGTTAATATTGGCATATGCAAATAAAGCATTCCAAAATAAATTGTCCATTCCATTCGGACAATTTTGTCCCATCATTATATCTCCAGTTCTACTCACGATAGAAGCACCAAATTTGGACAGTGTGTAAAGATGGGTTTTTGTAGTAAATTGGCACAATTTTATTAATATTACTACACTCGTAATTGAGTTGTGGCATTATGAATATTAATAAATTCTCAGGAATTTAGGCAATTTCCTAGGGTTTTAGGCAATATCCTGGGAATTTAGGCAATTTCCTGGGAATATAAGCGAGTTCCTGGGAGCATAAGGCCGGTCCTGGGAATGTTGCGTAGTCCCAGGAGCATAGTGGTAAGCTCCCGGGAACATAGTGGCCAGTTCCCAGGAACATATTAAAGAGTCCTGGGAATATAATTATAAATTCTCAGGAATATAACTTAAGTCCCAGGAATTGAGACTGAAGTTCCTGGGAACCTTACTCAGAGCCCCAGGAACTTGAAAATAACAGGTAACGTATGAGGAGTGCATGCGTACATGTAGTAAGCATAACTTCTATGTTTCTTTGTGTCAAATTCATTTCGCGCAAATTTTCCTTTGCTAGATTTTGCGCAAAATATTAGACTATCAGTCTACGCAAAACCAACTTTATCGAACATTGTCTTGAAAACAAGAAAAGAAAAAATACTCGCCAAATTGTGACCTGTATTTAGTGCCTGGGCTATCATCAATACCCCCCTCCCCCCTTCTCTGGCCATACTCATGGATTCTTTTGGAGTTCTGAAAGCTATACAGAGGAACCTTTGGTAGGCCTAGTCTGTACCGCCATCCTAGGACAGCCATGCATGACCAAAGTGGAAACTGAAAATTTATATGAAAATGAAACAAAGGTCCCACTTTACTATCCTAGATTGTAGGCCTAGGTCTATACAGAGTGTTTGTTCCCTCCCCTCTCGCCCATCCCCCCCCCCCCCACACCTCAAACTCTCGTCAAAATGCAGCCTCAAAAAAGGGTAAGTGGGTCCTAAACTCCAGGATCAAAGGAAAAATGTCTCATACATGTAGGCCTAGGTCGAAGCCTATATGGCCGAGCTAAGGTTTTTTTCCCCGGTGGCAAAAATGTGAGTGGCCATGCATAGTGATTCAACATTTGTTAAACATTGGTAACAAAGCCTATACATACATCTTTTGATGTATACACGATGTACCAGTTCTCTATAAGCTGAGCCGTGCGGTTTGTGAAATGCAGCACAATACATCACTGACCACAGATAGGCAAATAATTGCTTTAAATCAGAAACTTCTGGTTCTAAGCTGTACTTCCATGGTAAAACTGGAAAAAATTGTCTTTTCTTGACGAACGGAGGTAGTCTGCGCAAGCCATGTCACTTCAACCCTACCGACGATTTTGTAAAAACCGTGTACCTAGGCCTATTCTCGTAATAGCAACTGAAAACTCCTCATTTTAAATAGATATTGATCAAATTCGGGGCGGGTCAATGGGCAAACTTTTTTGGGGGGTATAAGTATTAAAAACATTAAATCAGTTTATAAAAAATCTGAAAAGCTAGGGTCTCTGCGATTATTAAAATGTGTGCATTCTCTGAAAAGTCTGCTTTTTGCTTAGCATAAAGAACCCAAATATGAGTTTACCCTCGTAACAGAGACGCAGGGAAGGGAGCCAGGCATCGTTGCACCAATTTCACAGTTCAGAGACCGGCGACTCATCACATATAAAGAAAATTAAGAAAGATTAGCAAGTGATAATAACAGTGTTCTTGCCAACCCTATCAACAATAGGCCAAATTTGTATTTTGTTCAAAACATTATGGTCGATTAAAAGATTTCTGAGTCTGAATAGGAACATATCGAGTATCAACTATATTGCTAGATGTATTAATTTATTACTTTCATAAAAAGGGATAAACCCTATAATAATAATAATAATAATAATAATAATAATAATAATAATAATAATAATAATAATAATAATAATAATAATAATAATAATAGTAATAATAGTTTGTGTGATTCCTGTATGTACCCCTATTATGTGGATTTGTTTTATCCGTCAGTCATTTCATCTCGTATGCTTACTTATGTCAACAGCTTGGCTAAACTAGCCTATAGAAAGCCTGCCTACCACTTTTCTAATTTTCTCCGCTGCTCTCAGTTCCAATGTTTACTCAAATTCTTTGGAAATTCATTCTGATTAAAAGTCCACTGGATCTTCAGATCAAACAATAACCTGACTGAGAAAACACTATTCGCTAGGCCTATTCGTGATTCATGAATCATGGAAAGGGCTGGCTGCATTGTTGATGCAGACGGCCAGATGCCTTTCCTTTGGCCAATCAGAACACACGTAGCAGCGTCGCCATGGTCACATGTACAGTCACTAGAGCCGACATGTTGCCGTCCACTGATCAAATCCATGAACCATGCAAGATGAGCGAAGCAGGAAAACTGCAACATTTACGCCAAGGCGGCTAGGGTCGGCCGCTGATAACGATCTCAGTAATAACTCGACCCATCAAGTAAGACCAAAGCAAAAACACAAATTAATTGGATTACGACACTTTTTATTCCAAACAAAGTTGTTTGAAACCCAGACACTTCCCTCCTCTCGAGTCGCTGTCCTCCATGGTTAGACCAAGGAGACTATATTTGTTGAGCCTTATTGGTTAGACACGGCAATCACATTTAAACCATTCCAAATCACGAAATACCCTGTAAGCAAAAGTGAGAGGTCATTTGGAAACAAGTTGCCTAGATTAGATGAGCAAAATAATGGTGAAAATATGACATTGTCCCAGGTTCTTTCCCGGGTACTGGAAAAGGGGTGTGTGGGCGGGAGGGGGGTAGGGGGTTTTAATCTTGTTTGTCAGGTCAATTGGCCGATCACAATCAATCAGTTGACCTGGAGGTCCGTCACCATGGCAAGTTTAGTGGTTTTTAGAATGATAGTGTTTGAGAGAGAGAGAGAGAGAGAGAGAGAGAGAGAGAGAGAGAGAGAGAGAGAGAGAGATTAGAAAAGCAAGTTTCTATGATTTAGTCATAGCATAGAGCTACAATTTTATGGTTGCTCTAAGGTCTTAGACGCTACCGCCCTAAGTCGTACTGGTGCCCTCAGCTGAGTGTTTTAAGGGACCGTAAAAGATTCTGGTGGCACTTATGGGTAAAAAACGGCCGTCCTAACAAAGGTGCTGTTTATGAGGTTATGAAATATCTTAAAAAAGAGTTCCGTAGGTTGTCCAGACAACGCATACAGGGTCATATTGACCGTAGATACGAGGCCCTTAATATGTATTTCCGAGATCGTAAAATGAGTGCTTTTTGGAATGCCATTAAAATACATAAAAAGAAGTACCCATGCTCTTCTGTTCAACCCGAGCAGTTTATGGAGTTCTTTTCTGAAGTCGTAAATGACACTGAACCTTTCTCAAGCAAACAGCTTGACATCATCGCTAAGGTTGAATCTTTCTTCTCTCAATATCAGGGAGTTTATGAACATGTCACTATCAGCCCTGACCAAGTCAATTCATTCATTCTTAAGTTGAAGAGTAATACTTCTCCAGGCTGTGATGGTATCTCTACTGAACACCTCACTAATGGTAATTCTGAAGTACTTCGTAAACATTTATCTACCTTGTATTCTACAATTATGACTTGGAACGTTATCCCTCGGGTACTACAGATGGGTATTGTGATCCCAGTTCTCAAGAAAAGTAGTCTAAATCCTAACAGCCCTAATAGTTATAGGCCCATTACGCTTAGCTCTTTCCATGCCAAGATTCTTGAAATGTTTTTGATACCAGAAGACAACTTTGCTGATAATCAATTTGGTTTCAGGAAGGGGAGAGGTGCTAATATGGGCTGTGCCCTTCTTCATGACATTGTACAGTGTTTCAATCAAGGCAGCTCTCCAGTGTACGCATGTAGTCTTGATGCTATGAAATGTTTCGACAGTATCTGGCATGCAGGTCTGTTTTATAAATTAATAGCTAAGTTGCCTACGTCACACTGGATATTTTTATATAGGTGGTACCAGAATCTGCATGCTGTCGTTAAATGGAAGGGTAAAAACAGTACTGAATTTAAATGTTCTCGTGGTACCAGGCAAGGGAGTATAGTTTCTCCCCACCTGTTTAATTATTTTATTAATGACCTATTATTGGAATTACAAACTGCTGATGTAGGTTTACGGGTTGGTGGTGAACTTTATAACTCGTACGCGTATGCTGACGACATTACTGTATTTAGTTCCACCGTTACTGGTTTGCAAGCTCTTATTCATATTTGTGAACAATACGCCAAACTGTGGCGTTTTAAATTTAGCCCGGAAAAAACTAAATGCATTGTTTTCGGCAAATGTCGTCTTATGCAAGAACCTAGGTGGTTCCTTTGTGGTCATCCGTTGGAAACAGTCGACAGCCTAGTAAGCCTTGGGGTTTCCTTCTCTAGTGACGGGAAGGCTGCAAGTCATGTGGATAAAAGAGTAGCATCTGCCCGCAGAGCTATGTATGGCCTTAGTAGTGTTGGTATGTCATACCCAGGTCTCACCTCGGATGTCAAAGCACATCTTTGGAAAAGTATTGGCGCCCCATGTCTCCTTTATGGGCTGAACTCGATACATCTATCTAAATCTGAAATACAGAAACTGGAATCTACACAGGGTGGTACTATTAAGAAATCTCTTGGAATTGGAATACGATCTCATCATTCTAAGTTATTGTCTGCCCTAGATATTGCCCCTGTGAAAGATTTGGTTAAAAAAGAGACGATGTCACTACTGGCACGTGTGTTTAAAGTGGACTCTCCCTATAGAAAATTATGCTCCCATTTCTTAGCAAAATATATCACTGAAGGGGTCAGTGTCTCACATTCTCTGGTTGACAGAATTATTAATTATGGTATTTCTCCTATTAATATAATATTTGACAATCCTGTTCCTCAAGATGCCTGTTCATCAACAGTGAGGAACTCGGATGGAGTAGTCGACTCATTGAGATTTTTGTTAATGGAGGAAAACTTTGTTAAACCCTGGTCTATAGAACATTCTCTTGTACGCCTGTTGACTCGAGCTTTCTAAACAGATTTGGGCCTCGTGAATTCATACTTATTTATTCATATTTTAACGTTTTATGTATGAAAAGTATAAGGTTTTTTTTTTTTTTTTTTTTTTTTTTTTTTTTTTTTTAACTTCGACTTTGGCTTGTGGTATCTGGCTCTGGCTGCCGGTGCTGTCCACTGCACGGAGCGACTACGGTCTCTCCGTGCAGTGTCCACCTCTGGCCGCCAGACCCAGCTGCAGTGGCTACAGTCACCCGAGATTAGTGCTCAGCAGTCGTTATTTATTTCTTTTTAGTTTGTGGATTCTTACCTGTACTGAATATTATTTGCCTCACTGTTTTATTCGGTTTATTGTAAATTATGTGTATAATTATATAATTTAATTGCATATGGGTTAATTATTTGTATTTATGTACTGTGAACTGATTTTTGTGTATTGTCATTTTCCCCGAACCTCGGGGGTTTTAATAAAATTATTATTATTATTATAGTGAATGTGTTGAAGTTCTAGAGCTGTAATTATGATCATGAATGAAAAAAAAAGTCATAGATGCACTGAAAGAGTGATGATAGACAGATATCCTCACTCATTAAGTACATCTATGAACTCTGAAA
The DNA here is from genome assembly GCA_964020975.1 of Hermodice carunculata. NCBI lineage: Eukaryota > Metazoa > Annelida > Polychaeta > Eunicida > Amphinomidae > Hermodice > Hermodice carunculata. The sequence goes on from OZ026629.1 coordinate 15,931,764, forward strand.
GGGAGTTTGAATGGATATATTGCAAAGTTCCTTCTGGTATGCATAGAGGTAGTCATGTATGCAGGCTGCTGAGGAAAGAGCAGCATGTCATTAAGTGTGTGTGTGGGAGGGGGGGGGGGTAAAGGTATTTCCTTACTAGCGCCGGCATACCGGGGTAATGTGTTTCCCATTCAAGTGAACTGGAAGCCCTTTTTTCAGTATTTCCGATCATCATATTTGTTCATACTGGTCATTATGTTGGAAATTTTTTTTCTGTACTTTAATATGGCAAAATTATTTCCTGTCCTGGTGTACTGTGACATCCCCCTCGATCCCTCCTCCCTTTCCCTCGGTACAGTCTATCCAGTATATCTGAGTCCCACTTGTGATCTTTTACTACAAGTTAGGCCACTGCATTTAAACAGACCAACCACTGCTAATTGCATGGAGGTGTAAATGGTAAATTGGGTCATTGGTTGTGTTGTTGTATTGTGTTGACAGTGCTAGTCAAAAGCTGCCTCAACCTGGTAATGGGGGGTCAATGCAGCTAGTACTAGTAGGGCATGGTAAGAAATTCCAAGACCACATGTTTTTTCTGGTTTGATGTACATGCTGCACATGCATGTTTTGTCCTAAAACAGACTCTTAAGACTGTTAACTCGGGGTGTTCAAATGAGCTGGCATCCAGCACATTTTACCCTCTGCTTCCAGGGCCGGTGCTGGCTACTCAGTCTTGTACTCTATACAAGATGTGATTATGGACATATAAACGACCTCGTTGATATGTCCATGATGTGATGCAGTGATTTATATTGCTCACCTGGGTTAATTTTGGGGTGCCCACAACTTTCTGACTAGTGCCAGGCACTTTCCAACATTTTGAACACCCTGTAAACCCCCTCCCAAGTTCAACTGGGACAAATACTGTGCAAGTCCTGGTCTCAGAGATGCAGTTCACATGCAATTTAAGACCACTGTTGTGTGACTGCATTTCTGATGGCACAACAGTCTGACTTCTACGTAGATTTACCTGCAATTTAAGACCACCTGTTACATGTATATGTGACCACTTTTGGTTACCTGATAGGGTCATCCAAACAGCAGGTACTATGTACTGTAATATTCTTCAGCAGGCAACTTTTTATATGGATGCCTGCTTAGCTGACTCTGAGGTCATTTTTGTGGCTGGTGGCCTGTACGTGCCCCTTAGTTTTGAAGCTATTCAAGATTTAAGTTTTACACAATCACCTAATTTGCATAAATTGAAATCCTACAACTTTGGTCTGTGGTTCATTGGATGAGGCTTTGCCACAAACATATAATTTGAAGTTGGAATGGCATTAGTATGTACATGTGTAATAGCGGAGAAGATATTTAACTTTTAAATTTTCCATAGTCCTAATTAGCATAATTTAAAATTCTACATCTTTCATTTACTATCCATTATTTTTGCAGCTGTCAGTAACCTACAGATGCACATTGGAATTCTGATTCTATCTGCAATAGTTTGAAAGATATGGAGCTTTTATAATTTTAATTGCCCTGAATTTGCATAATTATAAACATCATGACTATTCCAAAAGTTATACACAATTTCACCGATAGGCCAGTCACCATGCCAGTTTGGTGGTTTTCAGATAAATACTGTCTGAGAAAAACTCCAGACAAATTGATCATATTAAGTTCTAGAACTGTTATTATGGTCATAATTGAAAAAAAAGATGCCATAGATGTAATGAAAGAGTGATGATAGACAGATGTCCTCACTCATTAAGTACATCTATGAACTCTGAAAGGGAGTTTGAATGGATGTGTTGCAAAGTTCCTTCTTGCATGCTTAGAGGTAGTCATGCGTGCCGGCTGCTAAGAGGCAGAGCAGCATGTCATTTAGTGTGTGTGTGTATGTGTGTGTATATGTGTGTGTGGGGGGGGTAAGGGTATTTCCTTACTAGCACCATGTTAGTACACTGGGGTAATGTGTTTCCCATGCCAGCGAACTGGAGGCCCTCTTTTTTCTGTATTTCTGATCATCATATATGTATGCTCATACTGGCCATTATGTTGGAATATTCCTATTTTCTGTACTTTGATACGGCAAAATTATTTCCTGTACTGTGACCCACCCCTCCTCCCTTTCTCTGGGTACAGTCTATCCAGTATATCTGAGTCCCACTTGTGATCTTTTACTACAAGTTGGGCCACTGCATAAACAGGCCAACCACTGTTAGTACTGATACACAAATACTGTTAAATTACTGTCTCAATTATCAGAACTCGCTTATATTGTCAGGAAATTGCCCAAATTCCCAGGATATTGCCTAAAATCCCAGGAAATTGCCTAAATTCCTGAGAATTTATTCATATTCATAATGCTATTACTCAATTATGAGTAAAGTAGTATTGATAAAATTGTGCCAATTTACTACTCTCCACACACTGTGAAAATTTGGTGCTTCTACCACGAGTAGAACGGGAGATATGATGATGGAGCAAAATTGTCCGAATGGAATGGGCAATTTATTTTGGATAACTTAAATATCAAATGGGCCACGATGAGCGAGTAAACGATTTTCACATATTTGCAACATACTGTATCGTCGCGGGCGTGCAATTGCAATCGTTTATAATACACTGGCAAGTTGTTTAAAATAAATAAGCCTAAATCAGCATCGCGTCAGCCTTTCCACTAAAGTTTCTCCTGTATCCATATCGGTACATAAACACCAGAACATAAAATCAGAGCCTGCTTCGCAAGCAAAATGTGAAGTTATCTTACTTCAGTTTTGCGAGTGACGTTGGCTTAATAATCTCTGCTATTGGCTGTCATCACCGAAGAAACTCTGACGGAAAGCGAGCTACGAATTAAATCATCGGTTCTCCTTTCTACGACGACCAATTGGACACAACCTGTAGAGTAATTCGTTGCAATTCTTTGTGAACATTCTAGGTCAAACAACTGTCATTTGTGATGCAGTATAAAAGCACAATTACAAAGCACAACTAATCCAGGGAGGATGAATAATATGAGAACATTTTTTTTTAAAATTCAAGATGCATACGTATGATGGTGAATTAGAAGATGGATATGTACGAATCGTATATCATGTTTTGTGTTGCAAACATTTAAAACTAATTTTTCTCACTGATGTTGCAACTTGATAAAGAAGTAGCAGTAAACTAACGCTAATAGTTTTCCTAGTACTCTAACATATCAACTTCAAGTAAACATAAAAACTGAGTTAATACTACTATATGCCGCAATACTTCATGTGTTATCATAATGCGTACAGATAATCACCAAAGGCAGCTGTTTATTTTTTGTATGAATAAATTTACTTTCCCTATACTGAACTTCGCCCGGAGAAAGTGATGAGGCATGTGAAACAAACGGATATAAGGTAACAAGTCTTTCGTTCATATAACGGAATGCTTCTTCGCCTTCTGAACTCGATTTAAATTGTTATGGCTAAAATGTCAAATTGAATTTGAAGCAATGAGACAGCACAGAGCGAGAAAAAAAAACATTGTGTTAATGACTGATAACACAAGCTCATTTTACTGAGATAGAAAATGTAATCCTTTAGTTCATATTCACTCGAACGCACCAAAACATGATGATGCAGCATCGATTACGTTTTTCTTTTTTGTCTCTCTTTCCTACTTTTTTCTTTCTTTCTGTCTTTGTCTCTCTCTTTCCTTCCTTCCTTCCTTCCTTCCTTCCTTCCTTCCTTCTTTCTTTCCTTCCTTTCTTTCTTTTTGTCTTTCTTTCCTTCTTTCTTTTTATCTTTCCCTCTCTCTTTCTTTTTCTCCGTGTGAATATTTTTTATTGTGACCCTGGGACAGAGTTGGTAAGTGCGTTCAATTTAAAACCCGTTGATTCATATAAGTCATTTTTCGGGCCCTTTATGTGTTGCGACAGTGGTTTGTTCAATTTGCCGTGAGGAGACACGATTGATTGATTTATTCTTTGACCAGGGTTACACGTACGGTAAAATCTTTAGGAGTAAGTGAGGAAATGTTTACGTAAAGCAACTGTAATGGAAACTAAGACCTATCACGTAATATTTAAATCATGAAGAATGGTACGCAAACGTTTACCCAGTATGAACAGTGCCACCTAAACACAACCTGTCAAGGAGTCGATTTTTGTAGATAATTAATACTACCACGTGCTGCTTCTGTTGACTCAGGCGTGACCCGGAAAGAAGACCATCGCAGAATGGCAAGGTGTATGTATCATATGCAGACGTTCCTGATAGATTATCACCGTCCTTAAGAGATCTGGCCGAGACAGGCATTGTATACCGGGTGAAGGATACTCACCTGGCATCGGTGCATCAAGCCAACAAACAACTCATTACGTTGTGTTGGTGGGTGATCGACCTCTGCCTATGATTATCGACCCCCTTCTCATGAGGTTGATTTTGACTGGCAGTTATCAAGGGATTTCTGGTATGCTGTCCTGCACGTGCTGACACATTCTTGATCCTTTATGCGGACAGTGCGAGGACGAAAGCTAGGTATTTAAAAACTTAATAAATAAATGAATGAATGAATGATTAAATAAATAGATAAATAAACAAACAAACAAACAAACAAACAAACAAACAAACAAACAAACAAATAAATAAATAAATAAATAAATAAATAATGAAGACAATGCGATTTCGCAGTCAAAGTAGTGACATGCATTTTGTGCACTAGGACCGCTACGGGGTAGGCTGTTTTTGGAGACCTATAATCTGTTAAAGTAACGCTGGTGGTTGTAAAAATTGAAAGCCATCATAATCTGACAACAATCCACAACTTATTTTGATTTTTCAAGAAACCACAAGTCTCTGAAGTACAAATTACGACCCGTTTCACTTATATTCTTCCTTTATCGCTCACCGTAACCTTCCCTCCCCCCTCCCTGACGTTTCGACGAAGGAGATACAGGTTTTATCTTTTTACACGCATGTTGTCATAGGTGCTCCCGCTATGCGCTCGATATGGACATCACAGTATAAAATTTTTGATCTATTTATTCTCAAAAATTTATTCTCATGTAGGATAACACTAAAAGCTTTCTGTATCCTTAAACAAGTACGTCAAAGTCAGCTATATCCCAAGTATTTGGTGACAATCCAAAACCTGTATAAATACACATACACTTCTTAATTTTGTACTGTCTACAATTTTGACGAACTTTTTCTTGCTACATTATTTGAGCCGCATACCAGCGAAACTTGTCAGTCTGATTGTGTTGTTTCATTAATATATAAGCATACGATCCAAGATGAAATTGCAGCGCCAGTCAAACATCACGTATCCCTGTGCGATGGCATCACTCTGATAAATATGTAACATACACCGTGCTTCTCAAGTTAACACATTCATAGCGTAGTTTTCTCTCTCAGTGGGCCGTCTGGCTTCATAACCATAATATAGTCATATATGTAAATACATATATTGCAAATTCTACCTAAATAATTACAAACAGATATTTATGCTAACATAAAAACATATAGTAGATACTGTATAATAGTTGTTTCGTCTTATGCACACGTTTCGCCAGCTTATCCCTTGATGGAAATGTACAGACAGGAAGGATAATTGGCGGTGCTTACACATTTGAAGAAAGAAAGAATACTTTTGATATGTTCCTAGGGGAGATATTTTATATCTTATAGATAATATATTAGTGCACGAAGAAAGAATTTAATTTTATATGTTTCTAGACAAACCGTTTTTCATAGATTTATGCTAAGTTTTGTTATGTTTGAAGACAATATATATTTTATTAATTTATGTTAACGTGCAAGAAGGATCCACTTCTAATTCACATGTACTGAGAGAATAGTTTGTAAGTTTTGACGTTTTTTCTCGGGAGACATTTTTTTCTAGTCATATTGACAGTGATATCACAAATAATTGAAAGACGCTTAATTATGGCATATTTTCATGCTTGATACATTCGCAGCTTTTCTTATTCTTTGTAAGTACATGGACTGCATGGAACCCAAGTGCACGTGAGTGTTCTGTCAAACTTTAATCAATAATTTTCATCGCCAAAAGAACAAGTTCTAGACAGTGCTTCAAACCTTCGCATGATACGTTATGCTTCGCGAAGAAAAGGTAAAACTATAGGCACCATCTTTATTTTGCTATTTGCCAAACGAACACTGCATGAAAACAAAATCTAATCAAGTAGATTGCGCCATCCAATTCTGTCTGTCCATCTGGTATATTTCATATCCAAAACATGTTGGACCTTCAATGTCTAAGCAATAGCTGCTTTAGTTTGTATATTTTGATGGCACATTGCTTACGATGCGTTAGGTCTTGCCAATATATCAAGCACAAATAAAAAAGCACCTGTTGTAGTCACTTTATGTATAAACCACCCCAGTATATCATTGTCACGTCAACAGTGCATCTCATTTTACAGAGTTAATGAGCTTTTGCTTGATGTTGCATATCAAAGAATTTGTTTATATCCAAACTTACTTGCTTTCACAAACATACTTAATTTACATATCTATTTTTTGAGGTAATTCCATCAATATTGACTGCGCTTGGCACAATTTATTTTAGTAGATGTTATTAGAGGGCAGTTCTCATAAGCAATGTAATTTACCATTGAAATAAATTAGTGTTTGCAACCTACATATATGACCTGAAGGGTGTCTGAAAACACAAAAACAAGAACAAAAAGCAGAAGCAAAAAAAAAAAGCAAAAAAAAACAATAACGAAACAACCACACCAAAAAAAAAACAAACAAACAAACAAACACAAAAAACAAAAAAACTACAGCTACTGGAACAGGAGTTCTTAATTGACCCTTATATTGGAGTGGCCAGCCAAAAATGGCTTAATGTGGGCCCCAAACATAGTTTTCTTAACTATTCAATAGCCATGTCTTCGTCACCAAGAGAACACTGTCGCCACTATTTCTGCAAAACATAGCCTGGCATGACATCCACGACGTGCAATCATTCCTGATACGCGTTCACATTGGCGCTGGGGAATTTCTTTTTTTCATGACACATATGTTTTAATAATTAGTACAGTGACAGGTGAGCGTAAGGAGTGTAAAGAGTTCGGACAGTGGCTTTGGACGAAAAGACACAAATACAATAATTGAAAAAAATGTCTGGGAAGTCCAATGTATCTAACAGAAGTTATTTAGAATCAAAACAGAGAACATGAAATTTGCGGTACTATCTTATTCTCAATGCAGGGAGTGCATTATGATCTATTTGTTGAAGAAGATATTTCTATCCTTCCGGTCCGTCAACAATAATCATTCAGCTAATTTTACATTTTTTTCCCTTTCAGGTGTGTCTTTCTATTGCACTTTTTTCGTCCGTTGATCTTTAGCGACAATGAAATACACATACCCCCTTAACACAGTTATTGGATCGAGGGTCGAGGTCTCGGCGGCATCCGACCTCATAACTATTGTTTGACTGACACGCAAAACATCGAACTCATATGATGCACATATACACATATGACATGTATTCATGTTTGTATTCTCCTGTTTTATATGTACCATTAATCGATCTGTCATGACCATAAAACGGCATTCTGCAAGCAAAAGCATCGTATTTCCAATATAATGAGCTGACACCTGGTGGTATGCAGGTAAACAAAGCTGATGATTTTTGTTGCAGTGCGATGAATCAGACCTTGTTTCCAGAGTGAGGTAACAGCTTTCTTCGACCAAAAATTCCCGAGAGAACTAGAGGCATGCTACCCCTTCATTTTTACTCTAATACTTTTACTCAAGATGATCAGTGGAAGCAAATCAGAGCAAAAACAAACAAACAAACATTAGGCTGCGATATTCAATACTGCTGTCCGGTTTGGGCACGCAAGTGTTAACAACACTGTGCGTTTGTCATAGAAATACGTGTATAGAAATATGTATCCAGCAGATTGTAGGCCGTCTGCATTGTATTACTGTAAGCACATGTCCTTTTGGGGCAACATCATGTATTATACTTTTCTTAATATATTTTTTTGAAATAGATACTGGCGTTTCCTGCTCCTGAAATGGAATATTATAAATGAAATTCTAGGCGAATATGTGAAAAAAAAAACCCAGCTGGCACGTAAACTCTGAAATGTTGCAAAGCATCACTTTCCTCATACATGTACGTACTACATGAATTAATATTGTTCTTTAATATGATGAAACAAACGAATAAAAAAATATGTTTAAAGCATTACTGATTTGGATACAAATTTCAAGTATCATGAATTGCAACTGATCGATAGTACCAAGATGAAGCACTCTTCCTTGACTGCAAGGTTGACTAACCCTTTGCCCTTGAGTTAAGACTGAGTCAACAGCTATCCCAGGGACGGGTTGGACTTTAAGCGCTAAACCCCTCTGTGACATTCTCTTTGAAAATTGTTTTCGTTCACCAAAAAAAATATTTTAAAGGATGATACAGTTATTACAACAAAACCAAAATAATGGAGCAGGGGCATTTTATGTTTCGCGTCAGCAGCCTTTTTAATTTCAAGTGACATAGATTCCAGTTGTGGCATCTGTAGTCAAACAGATTGAAGTTTTTGTCACGTGTTACTATGGATATTTAATTTTGAGTGTTATGCGCCGGATACCCCCCCCCCCCCCATCTCCTCTCATATTGAACGTGAGCTATAGGGACAATGTGATGAAAAATAGAGTACTATGTGAATGAGAACTACCCTAGATTTGCCGTGACCCAAGTACGTGAACATGGTAAGCCTGGGCTGAAGAAAATGTTTTTGCATAATTTTCAAGTATCAAAACCCTTAAATACAACATTTAAAACTAAACAAGCTGACGTCATCCTTACCTTTCGCTGAGGGACTATACGCACATGCCCATATACACACGGAAACCCGACAATACAGAGAGGCAGACTTGGTCGCATAAATTAATCATGGTGTGTCCGTGCCTATATTGCCTTCTGACACTGATTCTCCAGGTTACAATATCTGAATCTGTATAAGTAGCACGATAAGAAAAATCCAGTATTCTTCATCGCCTTATTCTGCGCTTCAGCCCTAAACTAATACTTTGATTTTTTTCTGTCAGTAACGACACAAAGCGGCAAAAATGCACACAATGCTACAGTTGTTTTGGTAGATTACCTGGAGGTTATGTGACTGATGAGCCGGTGCGAATATAGCGTGCGTAACTTGTAATCACAAACGGAACAAAAACACTAATAAACGCCCTTTTTTTTTTTGTAGAAAGACGACCGCTGACAGGGGATACTCAGCGTAGTAACGATCAAGTGCTCAGATTTTCTCAGACACAACATTGACACTTGTGTTTTCATGTCGACTGGAGACGAAAAATAACAGTATTCTTGTAGACGGCCATCGTGGTTATACTCAGGGGTGAGAATGTCACAATATCAACATTTATTTCGCACACAATTTAAGCCCTTTTCTGTGAAATGGTCAGAAATAAATTAAGTTTGTAAATCAGTACTTGTCCTGCTTATGAACACAATATAGCCTCCTCCTTGGCGATGAAACTTACAAAATATGGATGTTCGCAGGATTTTTACCATTGGTGTTTAACGTGACTCGTATCACACACAAAGAAGCTTCGTTTCATATTTTCAAAAAAGTTTCCTCGTCCTGAGATGAGTACCTAATTATAATATTAATGATAAAAATGATAATAGTAATAGTGTTATATTCCGTCGACATGTTCTAAACTATACAAAACTATATGCTTACCTATTACGTTATATGGAAATGAGTTGCTCTTACTTTCTCATCGTCGATTAGATGCTTTGAGTGTTTCTCATACATAGGCAGCTAGACTGGTACAAGGATTACACAAGAAAACTGCCAATGCTGGAATGCTAAATACTTTAAGGTGGCACATGGTGGATGTTGAAATTTCCATTCAGAAACTAGCATACTGTGGTTGTATTTAAGGTTACCAGCCAGGTCGCGAGAAAGACAGCTTCCGATAACCCACTTAATTATGTATGTACAAACATGGAGTCCTCCGTTGGTCACATTGTGTCACATGTACCATGAAGTACTTGATTATGTATGACCTGCTAGAACTAATATATGAGTTTCTTGGTGGTGGATGTTTGTTTCCGAGACGATATACGTGGAAGCGGGAAATAAAACAGAAGGTTTTTCTGGTATAACTAACAAAATGACAAAGCGACATTAGGCTTAATACATAAACAGATGTCTTTCGGCACCTGGTGGATATCATTAAACCACATCAATGGTGTATATTGGCTCGGCATGAGCCATGGCTACTGAGGATATGCAGTTACCACTAAGATGAAACTTGTTTTGGGGGGAACATACACTAAAAATCAGTACTGGGAGGATGATTCAGCTTCACCGCCATGATAGGACATGCAGTTTATGCAGTTAGGCAGATGTAGAGGATCCGATACATTTCACCGTTCACTGTAACAGATCTTGTCATAAGAAACAGCTGATGGTAAATAGAATATGACAAGTTTTACCCAATTTTCGTCAGTAAGTGCTGAAGAGTAACTTTACATTATATACAGAGGTACACATACCTGCTGCCCAAGTGCGCAGCTCCTCCAAATAATGAGAATCACATGTGTTCAGGTATCATATATGTATGACGTGAAGGTGGCAGAAGTATAAGAAATGAGGACCAATAGATCCAAATGAGAACTGAGAGACATATATTAAGATAATATTGTTTGTACTCTAGCGTGTTTCCTGTGGGTGATATAATATTTCTGTGGTACATGGTGATGTATATTTTCTAAACTGTGAATTTCTGTAATGATGTTTCTGTTGATTTTTTTCTTTCCGATGTCTGTAATGTATTTTGGTGTGTCACTTATCATTCTTGTGTCAAATATAATTTGTGTCCCTCCAGAAAATGAAGGATATAAAGAAAATGGACACATGTACATACATGATGATGATGATGATGATGATGATGATGATGATGATGATGATGATGATGATGATGATGATGATGATGATGATGATGATGATGATGATGAATTAACAGCAAGAGTAGTCACGGTGAATCCAGTAATCAACAAAGTAAATGAAAGGAAGATAGGCATCCCATTCCCTTCCACGACAAAAAAGGTAAAATAAAATAATAGAAGACTTCAACGGTCCATATTTGAAATAATATACAGAATATGACGTGACACTCAAAAATACCCATGTCTGAGAGTCTGCAAACCATCATATACAAGCTCAAATACGATATGCCGATGTGGGCAGGCGAAGAACGGTCCAACCCACATCCGGGCACCTGTCCGAGCCCCATGAAGTGCCTCCATCCATACCTGCTATGAGACTGAAACCGTTAATATCAGATGCACGCAAAAGTTCTGATAAAGGAATTATCACTGTAAAATGCATATTGCCCCCCCCCCCCCGAAAAAAGACCATGTCATAGTCTGGAGAGACACCCCCACGGGCCCAAACACAGCGCGCGAAAGTTGGCAGGTCGACTGGGAACAGTAGCGCCTACGTCCGAGCACCCGTCCGAACTCCATTAAGCACCTCCATCTATACCTGCCACGAAGCTGCCATAATTTTTATATCAGATTCACACCAACTTCTTATCAAGGGATCATCACTGTATTCGTGTCTTCAACCAAAAACTTCAAAAGGTCATTGTTACTTAAAAAGATACCACTATAGCTGAGCAATGTCTTGAAAACCCCACCACGTAGCGAACAGCATTATTGTATTTAAAACACGCTGAATTTTTTAGCTTGTTCTCCTGAGTAGTTTACCCATGGCTGTTAACTATGCGAAGCAGTGCGATAAGTTTGAAAAAGTTTGACTTTGACCTCACAAGAAAAAGGTAGCCTATATACTCAATGTTCAGATGACATATCCATGATACGTATGACCAGACGTCATTGCTCGCAATTTTGAAACAATCCACACAGTGCTTACACAGATTTTTTTGAAAAATAATTTCAACCATCACCCCACCACCGAGAGAGAGAGAGAGAGAGAGAGAGAGAGAGAGAGAGAGAGAGAGAGAGAGAGAGAGAGAGAGAGAGAGAGAGAGAGAGAGAGAGAGAGAGAGAGAGAGAGAGAGAGAGAGAGAGAGAAGCCATTGCTTCTAGTAGAAAATGGGAATGCACAATGAAAAGCTCTAATTTTATTACATCGGCTTTACTGTTCCTTTAAATAAAATGGCAAAAAAATAAGCTCCCTCAAACCAGGATTTTGTTACTTTATGTAGTATTATCCGTTAGTTACAATTCGCGTAACCCAACGTAAACGCACATGGCTGCACAATCAACGAGGAGCATCGGAAGCGGGGACGAAACCAAGGAAGCTGGGAAGCCATAACTTGCATATTTTTCAACATTGGGCTGCGATTTATTGCCTTGACTTCTAATAATAATAAATCATCTGCTTCCCCTATGCTCCTGCCGAAAGGAGTAAGATTTTATTTACAGAACATTACAATGACATTGATTTCAGTTAAGCACGAAAAAGGTGCAACGTTATCACCCGAGTGATCACATGGGTTTATAACAATTTGAATTCACATTCAGATGATCATTTGTGCCAATAACAACTCATCCCAATACTTCTTTCATTAGCGGTAAACACTTGAGCAGTTGTAAAGGAATTCATGCATTCTAGTTTTTTTTCTCCTGGCATCTATCTCTTCTGAATAATATAAAATGTAAATATATACATCTCTACTGTGAATATATGCCATTGTAATATCTATTTAACCTATATATATATATATATATACTCCATGTTCGAGACCATCGCCATTGTATATCTGTAGCAGGGAGTAGTTGCCTTTCATGTATTTTTATTAGCATATATTTACCCATGGTAACGCGTTCACGCAGAGACTGTTGTTATTGCTTCACAGTGATATAGAATACTCAATGAAAGCGGAAAACATAGTCAGAATTAAGACATAACAGTAGCTGCAGTTACGCTTTGATGTGCCTTCGCTTGTATTTTCAGTCAGTAATAAGCCAAAGAATGCACATTCCAAGGACAACTTAAGTCGTGCGATTTTCTGTATTCAGAGACAATTTAAACGTGTGTCGCTAAACTCGACATTTGGGACTAAAACAGGTCTATCTGGAAACTATTTTTTTTTATTGGGCCCTTATGGTCATAGTAATCCCCTCCTATTTGGGCACTGATAGATCCCGACACGAATAATTCACCAAGCATGTATATTGCCACACCTCGGGTCATCTGCAATCTCACTTGTTAAAATTTGACAATTAGCCAGAAGTAAACAATAATGTGAAAGCAAAATACTGTACGCTTCATCAAGTCCATGTACAGTAGATCACTTAGGTACGTGCAGCCATCCGTTCGTCATAGTTTTTAAGTGTCTTTGAAATATGATACATGAACCAACACAGTCACCACTTGTCGTGTGCTCTGCTCTTTTCAAAGAAGAGTCGGGTATGTTATGTCTGTGATATTATCGAGTTATGTGATGGTGTTATGTTCACGGGATTGCCAATTTGGACAAAATGGGCCACGTCCCGTTTTATTGGCGAATGAAAATAGACACGGGAGGCACAGTGCCTGCCGAGCGTCCTTGTATTTCTGTAATGATGGCCTTTTATAGTCAAGTGTGGAATATCTATAAAAGACAAACAATATCAGTTACCGCCTCTCATAAATCAGGTTGTCATTTCGATTGTGACAAACAGCGAAGCCACAGATCCGTAAAAGTAGTTTTTTTTTAAGGTCAAAGCATGCATGCAGTCAAATTCTGAACACAAAGCACTTTAACTCTGTCACCACCAATCACAAGACAGTTTTGCTATCTCGAGTTCAAATTACTCTCAAAAAGTTCTTTCATTCAAATGCCAAAATGATTGCAGTTATAGGGTATATAAGAATGGTCCGGGTCAACAGTTTTCCTCGGCACCAGAGAAACCTGATCGTCAACGCAAAATTTAACACAGAGGGAGTTAACTACACAATTGGAAATCCATATTTTAATAGACTTCTGATCATGATTACAATATTTTAGTTTGCCCTGTTGTACAGATGCAGGAAGATATTGACTGCAATCTGGAAACAAAGGGGAAACACACACGCAAACACAGATGCACGTGTGTGAATTTAAAACTGAGCTTTGTTATGTATTTCTTTTTAAGCCTAAACCGTATTTGTCCCAAATTACGAAATTACGTGAGTGTGTGGGGTGGGGGGGGGGGGCACCCGTCTCCATCTGACATAGTAACGAAAATTTGCAGAAATTGAACAAAACGCTCTAATTAGACCAGACTAGTTTTTACTTTCCCTGTGAGCACGAATTTGTTGGGTTGGAGTGTCCGGCAACCAATAAAACGAAATAAATTATATTTACACTGTGCACCAGGGTTGCCAATTAAATCACCACAAAATCCTGCTGGAATTCTTTAAAAGATACACTAGAATGCAAGATAAATGTCACTTTAAACGTATTAATTATCTTGGTGGCGAGACATTATCTTACCACAGGACAATAAGACACCGTCAATGCGATATCATATTATGCACATGATACGACGGAGGAAACCCTGGATTCTCTGTTTTCTCTTTCAGCAATTGCAACCTCCGTTTCTTTTGTCTTTTTAAGCTAAATAAATCAATCTGCTTAAATTAGCTACAATATCACAAACATGTATCGTAAATACTGATATCATGAGATGGGATACATTTTAGGGGGAATGAATCCCGCCCGGTAGCGTGGCCTTGTGAGGGTGTCCCTTCTCCCTGATCTGCGAAATCGGCGAAGCTGGAGATTCAGTGCCCTGCATGTTTTCGCAAACCTACGACTCATCTGCAATTCAGTAAATAGTCCAGTTGACGCTGTCAACACACCTGTTTAAACTGCCTATACATATGACCAGCAGTTTTTACTCTGTGTGCTGTTGTAAAGCAAATGAGCCGAGGTTTCACACCATTAACACAAGAGGTGTCCAATATGCTCCATGCCGACGAAGTGGACGTCTTGTATTCCGCCTCCCTAAATTATCGTTACGGAGGGAACGTAGTGACCTTGAATTCAAATGTTGCTGGCAAATGGTTCACTTTACTGGGTTCACTGGTTGAAGACATTGCCCCCTCAATAGTGAGGAACCACCATGTCCGATATTTAAATAGGGTCACCGTTAAATATTTCAGAAGGCTCGGTTTAAGAGTATTGAGATAGACAATCAACTAAGTTTCTCCCAACTATTGAAGAAAATAAAAACAAGCTTGGTACCACGCAAATTTGGCTCGCTGAGAATATGCAAGAGAATCTAGGTCGTGAAGCTAGGATCCAGTTCGTAGTCTGGACGAAAATAATGCAAGGCCGTTCGACCTGCGTGACCAGCTCTGAAAATGATTGGACTGACAAAGACGTTGGACACATACTGGACCAAATGATTAATTATGTTTTTGACACTTGATGGAGTTTTCTGTTGAAGAATCTTGGATTTTATGTGGACAAAATGCTAGGATTACTGTCGAAGGATTCTGGCCAAAGAAAAAATTAGGCCAACAACGCATTGTGTGGAATTACATGACAAATAAACATGCATAACAGTACCATCTGCTTTAAGCGACCATATTTGGACCTGCCAAAGTGAAAGGGGTGGATTTTGCACGGACGACTAAACGTTTTTTTTTTTCACAAAAATTAAGCCCCTGTCATCACTTTTAAATCTCTGGTGGAGAGTTCACTTTATTTGTGTTATACGTTCATGCACAGACTTTTTTTCATCGTTCTCAATGCCGCTTTGTTGAATTAACTTCGTTCTCAAAATACATTTGATCATACTGGTGATTGTTGTTCAATCCATGAACTTTCAAACCAAAGGTAGTCATCTATCTCAGAGGAAATAAAGCCTGTTCTGCTCGCAACATGGCTGAGTCTCACACTCGTTTGGCGCATGCGCTTGTGGCCTTCAAAGGAAAGCTGATGACCTTGGGTATATTATCCTCATATGTCTTACATACATTCCTCATTAAAATATTTTGCATCAGCGGGAAATTCGCAATAAAACATTAAAGCTTTAACAACTGAGCGACTCGAAAAAAAAGGGAAAAAGGCCAAGAATGCCCACAGTAGGTGTGCGTTGTGCCCGAGCATTCATTGCAAGTCTTTGTAAACTTGTGACCGCGAGCACAGACTCCTCTTTTATTCTGCCACAATTATGTTTTGAATCTGCACAACAATCAATTATGCAGAAAATGCTAGCTTTATAAGGCAAGGTACGGGCCTTAGAGAGAAATATTCAATGTGGAATACCAGTACGCTCCAAGAAAGAAGAGTCGTGGAAGCTGTTTGTCAGTCAGAAAGAGGCTACTGGATATCCTAGAGCTTTTACTTTTATTGAAAATATTATGTGTCGGTTCCCTTCTCTGATAAAAGATTGATGCGTGTTTTATATTGTATCAAATGCTATGGGGAGTGTATAATGTAAACCAATTAGAATATAAAGTGTCCATGTTCCTATATCAAATTGTCTTGTGCATTGCGCATTTGACCATGTTAGAAATTTACGGGTCATATCATCTTGACGCTGGGGGGGGGGTGTTTTTGTTTTTGTTTCTTGTTTTTGTTTTGTTTTTTGTTTGCTTGGAACCCAAATCTTAATAAGCAAAACATTTATTGTAGCCCATCTTGCTACTGGAAAATCATGAATGGATCTTACTCCATTTCATTGTATTCATTAACCACCTAGCCATGCTTGGGATACAGCTCTGCTTTAATTTATTTGTAATTATGCATAGGGCATCTGCTTCAAATAAAATAGACTCACACTGAATTACGTGCATCACGAAGCGGCATGTGGAATGCCCCTCCCAAGGTTGGACATTTTACCCCCTTGCGAGGTATATAACACAGTATAAGTCCATTATATAATGAAAAGGTGTTTTGATTCTATTGGGGTGAAATGACGATAAGCCAAAATAAGGAATTCAGTTTCTTTGGATGTGGTTAGGGTGGAACATAAAGATGTCACATAAACTTTGCAAGGGGATGTTGTACAGGCTTGCCCTTATTGAGTTATCGACCATAATGTGTATTTTGGTAATTCATTTTTTTTTTGTAAAATAAAAGAACCCATTTTGAATATTCTAAGGTAAAACTTGAAGACATATAAATCCTAGGTAATCAATTGTACAGTAATAGTTAAAAGGCCAAATGAATTTGAAACAGTAAGCTCAAAATCAAATCGTACATAACTATTATTATCCTATGACGTTTTGGGAAACACGCACGGGATAAATAAACGCCACGCATGTTGCCCAATTTTAATACAGGTGTTCCGAAAAAGCTTTGAAAGGTGTTGCTAAATCTTTGAGGACACTAACTTTTGTTTGACCGTTTCCCAGTCAGATGAAAATTGTGTGACCACCTTTCCTTAAAGTTGGCGCGAGTTGGAAGCACCTGCGAATGCCATCATCCAGCTCTTATCAGAAAGTCTCACGGAAAAAATGTTTAATGTGACATTAATAAGAGCGACTTTACAGCAGACGACTATTTACATCTTTTGGACGACTGGGACAAGAAAGTTAAAGGTATCTTTCCCGCCGCGGTAATCTTAATATGTGTTTTCAACACTAAATCCCAAAAAGGGATATAATGAGCAAACACGATTTGCGTGCTCTCCTCTACATTCTTGCAAACTCGGTGTGTATCAAAACAGGAATTTTTCAATGGAAACTTGTTAGACAGAGTAAGTTTTTGTGCTTTTCTCGCTAATACATGTGCAGTTCAGCTGTGTCACATTTGTCATACGTTTCCCTAAAATTTTGCTGTAAAGTTATGCAACTAAGGAATAGTAAAGACTTTTATCACCAGCCACACTTCATATATTGAGAACCAAGTGCTGGTTCAGTGCGCCATCCTTAAAAAAATAAATGAGAAAACGTAGAAAAAAAAAGATAAAATCTTGTCCAATTACCGTATACGTTACAAACACCGAAAAGCAAATTTATATCCACAATGACAAGATGGCGGCTACAAGATACCCCTGGATATATACATGTATGTCAGAAATTATGAATTTGTGGAAAAGCTATTGGAGGCGTGTGTACGTTGTCATTATGTCAGTATTTCGGTCTTCAATAAGTGAAGCCATTTCAATTTGGCCATATGTTTGTCTATATTTCAATCCGTATCTAATCGTAAGCCTACAGGAAAATATCAATTATCGTCAAACTGATATGCCAAATATGTCTCCCCACTGTTTTACGGGATATTATATGTTTAGATGGTGCTACCCGGCTTTCAAAGTTAGTGACTGACAGCAGTTAAAACGTTAGGCATTGCTTCGACACGTTTTCAAATTTCCGGAGTCCTTCAGCTTTTGGTGATTTATTCACCCTTTCGTGGTCAGAATGCTGTCCTCGGCACAGGTTGGGCGCAATGCGCCCAGCACAAGGGAAGGGCAGGTATAGCCCAGGCGCGCCACCATGGAAGTTTCATATCTACAATTCTCAACAAAAAATGTTTTCTATTTACAAGCAATAAAAGTAAAACGTAAAAACAGACGAACATTTACATTCGGGCACTTTTAGGGCAATTCAAGCGGGAAAGGGTTAATTTAAATGATTCAAATTGCATTGTGTCTCCTCTGTTGCCCTCAAAACTGGCGCAAGACACCGTGGCACTTCACATTCTTCACGTTAATTCGCTGTCCGTTTCTCTTGCACTCACTTCCTTTATACATACACTGCTTTAAGCTATGACAATGACGTTTACAATGGTAGAATATTGCTGTGCGTGGCTAAGTATTATTGCTTGTTTGTTGACATCTGTCTCTCCCAATCTCTCTGCCAGTGATGTTGTGTGCCGGCCTGCCAATTTTTCAGCCCGTCAGCATGATTGTGCATGTACGTCTACCCGTGTGCCCGGCTGGCTGTCACGGTACCTTCTGTCTAAATGTCAAACAACCTTACCGTGTATCTTTCTGAAATAAATTATAGCGGAAAACACCCCGCCGACAGTAAGGCACCATGGACCGGGGTAAGTCTATGATGCGTATGTAACAGCATTAAAATACAATGTTTAGATCCGGGTTTGTTTGGTGCATTTTTAAAAACTCTAAAGTATATCACAGTAGCCGTATCTTTATGGCTGGTGCTTTATGGCAGCATAAACACAAGCCTAATCACAACGCGCAGTAATATGATCACAAGCTGAGTCAGAAGCACTTGCAATGCCATGCTGGGGACCGTGCCATACCAACCAGAAGTAACACATATGCATACACCGGACTGTGATTTTTGGTAATGACTCTGTAAAGCAAAAGCTATGGTGTGTTACTTAGGTACTACTTCGATGTGTTTAGTTTTAGTAGTAGAAGCATTTTGCCCTATTTTGCAGGACAGGTTTGAGAGAAGTCGATAAAATATTTTTTTTATATTTCAAGAACTACTTTGTCACCTTGCTGCCTGCTGCCTCGGTCGATTGGTGGCAGTTCTTTGTAAAATCAAAACTGCTACAGAAAAACAGATCTAAACTCATGACCTAAGCACCTTTTTCGACAATAAATGTGTTTTAGAAGGTAATTAATTTAATATTTGAATGCAAAATTAAGTATTGAGCGCCGCGAAGTGAGAGTGTATAGTCTTGATGAAGAGATTGGCAGTTCTCTTCAATTTTCTGTAATGAGCTAATGCTCATTATCGTGTGCGGAGAATAATCTCGTCATCCTGACCATAGATTCAATTTTACAGTGAAAGAAATCGAAAATAAAGCAACTATAAACCACATTTCATTGACATCATCTGTGTTCCCTTAAAATGATATATACACCATGCGCCCCACGCCGTTCTCGCAGGAACACAGGATGGTGGAAGGGCTGACACCATCACACCCCCGCCCCCCCAAGTGGCAACCTGTTGCGGCCAAGTAAATGAATGAACAAACAAAAACTGGATGCATGGATAAATAACTAAAGAGACAGGCAGATGAATGAATAAATAAATGGATGGATGGATGGATGGATAGATAGATAGATAGATAGATAGATAGATAGATGGATGGATGGATGGATGGATGGATGGATGGATGGATGGATGGATGGATGGGTGGGTGGGTGGGTGGATGGATGGATGGATGGATGGATGGATGGATGGATGGATAGATAGATAGATAGATAGATAGATAGATAGATCTATCGATCGATCGGTCGTTAGGTAGGTAGGTAGATAGATAGATAGATAGATAGATAAAGATAGATAGATAGATAGATAGATAGATAGATAGATAGATAGATAGATAGATAGATAGATAGATAGATAGATAGATAGATAGATAGATAGATAACAGAAAACACTAATCAAAAGAAGAGCCCAGCGGGACATGCAAGCGGCTTGCACCAACACAGCCATCGCACCCACACCATTCTTCTGTTCAAAGTGAACTATCATTTATATGCGATAGGAAGGACAACTTAGAATCTTTATCCAGTGTATTGCACTCATTTGTTATCCGGCTTTATCTGAGCATTCACTCCCTTGTTCATTCACCAATCCGATGATTTATTCTTCCTTCCTTTCAATACTTTTATCTTCGTTCATTCATGTACTCGTTTGTCACGACTCACCCTGTTGGATCTGTCAATCTGGTTGTGTGAATCTCTGGAAATATCTTTTTATCGGTGGAAAAGGTCTTATGTTGTTCATGTTTACCAATTATATAAATACCCGCCGGTACTTTCGGACCTGTGTCAACTATTATGGCAACCTTCTCCACTAAGCTCCATCTTTAACCCAGCAGAGGCCCTTGGCTGCCATTTTGAAAATTGTGGATTCCGCACCCAAAGGTTTGCAAATGATGATAGTAACTCGATGATCTTGGGGGATTTATAATATATGAAACCAAAAGTATATATTTTGCAAACGTTTCAGAGCATCAATCGATAATGATATGATGTATGCTGTTTTTATGGTGTGCATTATTTATTGGGCCTCTTACTCCCACAATGCATTGTGTAATGACGAAAATGGCGCTCTCCAATACGTGCATGATTTACAAGGGTATCATGTTGCATTTGGATTTGTAAGTATCGATGTTAACTGCTTCACACACACCCAAGTGAGCAGATTAAAATCAAGATAGGAAGTCATGTTTTAAAAATACTTTACCAACTGTTTCCCCTGGTAACTCGAACAAGAGACACCTGGAACCTAGCGAAATATTAGGATAAGGATCAGCAAACAACCATGGCTATGCAGCTATGCTGTTTTTCCCGGCCCAAGTTAACCTTCCTGACTAAGTTGATATAAAATGCTGTTTTTTTCGGTGGTTTTCCCTGCCAAATAATGGCACAAACAAAGCTTTCAGGATCGATCATTTCTTATTAGAGATGGGCGGCTTGAAACTTTTTTTTATGTGTCATAAAATCTACAAGGGTCGGGCCTTTTCAGTAAGGTCGGTCGGGTTACCGGAACCACACATATATCTTTGTTGGGCCTTAGGTAACTTGGACAATTGTTGAAACATATTAAAATGGATGATCTTTCCCCTTTTCACACAGAACTTCCTTTGGCTTCAGTTACATGTTACCGAGGCACTTGTCTACCAGAAAGCATATCATCATGGAAAGAGGTTATATACCGTCATTCATGACAATGGACGGATCATGACAGATCACGAAGAGGGGTTTCGTGTAGTATGATGGGCGGGGGGGGGGAGATTAATGAATTCATTTTTAACAGCAAATAGGCGGATAAAAGGGTCACAAAAGGGTAAGCAAACCGGATAATAATTAACTATCGTTAAGGCAAACAGTTATGTATGCTCAGAGAATAAAGCCACAGATCCGACTTTATTTTAAAGTCAAGGGATCGATGACGATGATATTCATGCACCAGTCCCATTCGGCAAACACGAGCTGCAATGGAGTGCTGCAAGAGAAGCGATTCTCTGAGTAAATGAGGAATATCGTGAACCCTCTCGACAAATATTTGAACATAAGATTACATGGCCCTTGATATAGGGAAGCAGTCGATGGGTGTATTCGAAAATTTGCAGCCTTTGTTTTATTTGGAAAGTACATCAATAATACCATGAGCGGTTTTGACTTTCAGACTGACGTACGTATATATATGTATATGTATATATATATATATATATATATATATATATATATATATATATATATATATATATATATATATGTATATATGTATATATATATATATATATATATATATAAACTTTAGAAATCAATCGATGGCAAACCATAATTATAAAAATAAGGGTAGCTATAGGCCGGTGGGGAGTTGGGCGTTCGCAAGCATAGCGTGGCAATGCGACATTGGAGTTTGACAATCGTTACATTTGCATACGGAGCGAAGTCGATATTACCAAGTTCTTCATTTAAAAATGTCAACTACAGTTACTACGCTTGAAAGTTTTGAAGATGAATATATATTCACGCAAACACACACACACACACATACACACACGCACACACACACACAAACATATATATATATATTATATATATACATATATATATATATATATATATATATATATATATATATATATATATATATATATACATATGGTCACGGTATAGAAATTGTGATGTATTTCATCGTCATCTGTGTTGTTACTTTGGCCGATCGCAGTTTATTCGCTGAATTTGGTTTGAATGATCATAATATGAATGCACAGATTTGATACATACGGAGAGAATAAGTCTACTAAATGATAGGTCATGTCTATTTTTTCGGTTGCTTTATTTTGGATCCAGCAGTGGAACATAATGGGAAGTTGTATCGATCACTTAGGTTTTGCCGTCTTGCCGCACCGTTGCGGTATTGCGGTCTTGTCTAATAATACATCGCCGCTGTTCCAGCAAGCCACAAAACCTCCTTAATTCACATAAATAACTAGCTAACTAACTTACTGGACTGATTGACTGACGGGCGGAATGAATGAATGAATGAATGAATGAATGAATGAATGATTAATAAATAAGTGAAATAAATAAATAAATAAATAAATAAATAAATAAATACATAACTCCTAGATTAAGTTATTTTACAGCTTCCGAACCTGAATTTGATCAGTTGTAAGGATCGTCGCTTATGACAAAAGGCAGTGACGCATTAAAGTAACTATTAATGTCTATCAAATGAAAGAGACTTAATACTACTAAATTTATGAGTAGGGTTCATAGCTTGGGATAAGGGTAGTCATTGTTTACAAATATGAGAGTTTTAGCTTTCACGTTGTTGAAGATTTTTTAATAACTTCGTGAAACCCAAGTTGCCGGATAAAGCAAAGTGCATATACATCCTTCCTGCCTGGAAGTCGACACTCCATGACTCTAAGTGACTCCATGAGAAGCTTTTGACATTTTCACATGAACATTTACAGTGACAATCTCCTTTGAACCGATGTACAATTACGGCCAATGGTGCTTTGGGCAGGTGCCGCTCTAACCCAAACCTAATATCCATCATGAGAAGACTTACAACCAGAGTGCGCATGGGTGTCAACTCTCTCTCTCTCTCTCTCTCTCTCTCTCTCTCTCTCTCTCTCTCTCTCTCTCTCTCTCTCTCTCTCTCTCTCTCTCTCTCTCTCTCTCTCTCTCTCTCTCTCTCTCTCTCTCTCTCTCTCTCTCTTCTCTCTCTCTCTCTCCTCTCTCTCCTCTCTCTCTCTCTCTCTCTCTCTCTCTCTCTCTCTCTCTCCCCCCCCCGCCGAAATGCTTAAGTACAATTTTCAGTGCCACTGATACGTGAATTTTCAGTGCCGCTTATACGTGACTTATTTGCACATGTGACTGTCGATTGGTCACTTGATACGGATTCCTTCAAATCCGTCAAAAGCGATACGCAAGTGTCGGGGTATCCTTTGGCTTTCAGTTGTTTTCCTTTCTTCTCTTCGCCTGAGGCAGGAGGCATTGAAGGAAACCTCAACACGAAACCTAAGAGAAACATGCCTTTCGTTTTTTTTTTTTTTGGGGGGGGGGGGGGAATTACTCATGTACCGATTGTATTTTATATAGTTTGTTTTCTTTAAGAGTTTGTAAACAAAAAGTGAGCAAAAAAGACAGGTAACTAGAAGCCATTATGACCCGAACACGGGCCGTTTCTACAACGCTGGGCAGCCTGTTGGGTTTTTGTTTGATTTCGAATCATGTCACCTCATACACAGCTATGGCTTCTAATGCACACTGAACAAATATGCTAATGTTGGGGAGACGGCATCCAGCTGAAACAGAGATAGGACTGACAGTCAAACCACTAGTAAAAGGGATTGCGTATCGTCTGCTGGTCCTTGACAATGTTATTCTATTGTGGCTTATTGTCTGTGTTGTCAGGACTAGGGTAGTCCTTTAAAGACCAAAGGAATATACTTGAGGATTTTCATTCTAGTTTAACCTGTTTGAGCCATACCCAGACGCCTTTATGCAGTCAAAACACACATGGATTATTTCTCCCGCAAAACGCTATTTATCTGTCAATACACGTTAGCTGACGTGTTTTATTGGTCTAGAAATCAAGTAACAACTCTAGAAGAATATTTATTTGTATCACGCTTCTTTGTGTGCCTACATTGGAGCCACTCGCTGCATGCATGCCGGAATGCATTTCCGCCTATTATAAGTTTTCAGGATAATATTTCAATACTTAAAAAAATAATGATCTACATGATTAAAGGGGCACGCACAGATCATTGGAAAGTGCATTTTGGATGGATGAACTGTTTCGATGGAAAAAAATGTTAATGATGACATTTTTCATTTCTTTTCATGAGATGCACAACAGGGAGGGTTTTTAAAATTTAATGTGTAATGTAATGTGTTAAAATAATTTGGAAGAACAGGAGATATATAGGACTCTCAAAGGCACCAAGAGATCTTCTCTTGGCAAACGCAGCTCTGCTAATGGAGCGTGGCGCATGTAGATAGCAAAACAGGTAACATCCTTCAAGTATCTACCTGCTCGGGATAGACACAGCATGATAATTAACAAAACCTGCTTCATTTATTGGTCCAAAATGTCAAGTGACACAGGCGAAAGAAGCTGGTACCAGCGGAACAGTGTATCTGGGAAGCCCTGTTACACCACAATCTTTCATGTGAGAGCATCCATGTCTAGTAAACAAGACAGAATAATTGCCAAAGCAGTTCATGGACACTTTGGGGACATGAGATTGCCTAACATACATGGACCGTCTTTTCCTCGACGATCTACTTTGCATGTATTCATACGTAGGCAAACCGATTCTCTCTCTCTCTCTCTCTCTCTCTCTCTCTCTCTCTCTCTCTCTCTCTCTCTCTCTCATCTCTCTCTACTCTCTCTCTCTCTCTCTCTCTCTCTCTCTCTCTCTCTCTCTCTCTCTCTCTCTCTCTCTCTCTCTCTCTCTCTCTCTCTCTCTCTCTCTCTCTCTCTCTCTCTGCATACATTACTTTGGTATAAATTAGCAGCCTACAGATTTAAGACTGCGAAACATGCTAGATGGGTTTCCTGTTGATGACCCGTTTATTATAAATTGATTTGGCTGTTCATGCCTTGAACTGTCAATAGTTTTTATATGACCTGATAATATTGATTAATTCAGGTATAGGTTAAGACAAAGATAGTAACTGATTGGCTATGGAACGTGCATAAAAAATTAGATTGTGCACTTTTACAGAATCACGATTAAGATGTGGCACTGTTGCTCTTGTTTGCACAACAACAACAACAACAACAACAACAACAACAACAATAATAATAATAATGATAATAATAATAGCTTTCATTTAAGATGGTAAACAATGCCACTATGGGTACAATGATTTTCAATGGGCCATCAATCAAGATATATTAAAAAATTCTATATGTATATATAATAAATTAAACCTAAAGCACCACTTAACTAAAAAAGAAAAAAAAATAAGCATACAATTTACAGTCACTCCCTGGTGTAATTTGGTGTATCTAAAGTAATATGTCCTTTTTCGTACAGACATCCTTTTAAGGATTGCACATATCGTGTTTTAAAGATGTTCAATTTTGGCGACTTTTTCATGTGATCATCCAGCCTGTTCCACGGTATGGGTACTTAAAAGTCCTCTGACCAACAGAAAGTTTGTAGGCTGGCACATTTATACTTCCAGATTGACTTCTTCTCATGCTACAGGCATGAATATGCTGAACATCTGTAAAAGCATCTTGGAGTATTGTGGCCCTGTTCCATGTACACTTCTGTACAAGAGTAGTCCCTGAAAAATATTCTATTCGAGTATCTATCGGCATCCAACCTAGAGATCTAAAAAGATGCACAGTCCTTAGTTGATCAACATTTTCTACATTTAGTATTGATCTAGCATACAGCTTCATGCATTTGTGTATTTTGATTAAAAGTTCCTTGGGGCAGTTACCCCCCACAACACATCCAAAATCAATTATTGGTTGAACCAGTCCAGAAAAGAAGCTCTGTCCAGCTCTGTGTGGTAGTGCATGTTTTATTTTGTTGAGAAGGTGCATTCTGCTCTTCAGTTTGGAACATAGTTGTGTCACATGGGCATTCCAGATCATTTGCTGTCAATGTGTAGACCAAGTAGTTTGTGTGTGTCAACCTTTTTGAGCTTGAAATTGTTTACAGCGATTGAGAAATTATCCATGTTTTCTTTTAGTCTCTGGGTTGTCCCTGTCAACATATATTCAGTTTTGTTTTTTTTTTCGAAATAGAGAACCATTCTGTTGTTCGTAATCCATTTGTGGATGGGTTGTGCATCCGTGCTTAAGGATATATATCAGGTTACAATGGGTTCAACCATCATTTTTGCTATTTTCACACATGTTATGCACTTTTCCTTTAAGTTTTGTATGCCGGAATCCGATTTCAGGTTGTGCAAAGGAAAATTGTGAATTTTGGCAAAAGTATTGGGCCTGGTTCTCACTGTTTGGTGTGGCTTCGGCTGGGGACTAGCTAAGCTTCTAAGCTCCGCCCTGCAGGAATCCAACAGGAGCCTCATTTACATACAGCAGGTGTGAGCGCTTCTGCGCACGCTCCGCGCAAGCAGACTACGATCAGCTGGGCAGGCAAACCCCATTATCGCTTTGTGTACAACTCTCGTTTGAACATATCCATGTAAACTCAGAATTCCATCCTCTTGTTGCGCCAATACTTGATCTTTCGCTCAGTTTCAGAGTTCCAACTTTACAAGTTGCACACACAGCAACGGCATCAACAGAAGCCTGCAACTGAGAACAGTCCCATAATCGGTATCCCTCTGGCTGTTCATTCACATCTCCTTGTTCACAACAATCTGACTGTAGATCTAGCCTCGTGGACCACAAAGTCTCCGAGTTTCTGGGCACTAGCACTGCAAAATCTTTTGTCCAGACCGGGTTGGCTTGTGGATGTTGTGGTGTTCACCGAATCAGTATCCGTGACCCTGGCCCCGACTTCGTTCGACCCTGACCCAGCAATGCCAGACTCGCCCGGGGTCTCCGTGAGGCTCACGTCGGGTTGCAGGGTCGTCTCCACTGGAGGGAACTGATTGTAGTATGATCCCAGATCAGACGCTTTGAGTTCACTTGCAACTGACGCGGGCATCGGTCTGCCCCTAGGTTTTTCCTTTCTCGGCATCTTTGCAATAGCACTTTCTAATCACACAAATGTAAGCAACGATCCTCTGAACTTGATAGAAACTTTCTGAACTGAGACTGAAGTTCCGATTTACTGACACCTGTATTGGGCCCCACGCAAGACGGCAAACATCGTAGAACCCGGTTGCCCCGTAACCACCTGTCAGTCATTTGTCGGCCAATCAGGGTAAACTTGAGAAACCCCAGTATGGAATCCAAAGTGACAGATGAGCACGATTATAGGTCTTGGACCAGTAACCTAGGCCTAATGCATTTACATGTTAAAATAGCGACATTCGCTCGCTTATTTCTCCTATTTGAAACGTAAAACTGCAACTTCCTTGGCATTCTGCTTCAAGTTTATACCGGTAGCAGCAAGTTAAAACCAAGAAAATGGGGGGTCATGTGATTAGATTTTTTTTACAGGTGCGTTTGTGTACCTTACCTCCATGATTGACCGTTCCGCGCCAAATATGTCTCCAAAAATACACAAAGTTATCACATGATTTAAAATATTTCTAGAGTAGCAGTGCCTTTCTAAAACTCACAGTTGATAAATATTTTCCTATCCAAAATGATGATGGGACTTAATTTGGGATGCCCTGCTCCTGTGATATTAACATCCAATAGACACAGCAACAGTATTCAGTACTCGATCAAAAGTTGTGGATCAGTTGACCCGACCTTGAGAGGTTACTGGTCCAAGACCTATAACATTTTTGGATGTAAAACCTCTAAAATAAAGCATTCTTTGAAGTTTTATGCTCCAATCTTGTCCATTTACTCAACAGGTAGGAGTGTGAAACGAAATACCAAGGTGTCATTGCGATCAAAGGCCCAAAGAATAGCGTAAGTCCTATTGAAGTCGGCATTTGCTTTGAAAGACTCATGCGTAACCTGATATATACCCTTAAAGTGAGGTTTTCGCTCTCAATTGTGTGACCCCCTAATGTACAATGTAGGGACATCTGCGTAAATTTCCAAGCGGGTATTGCGAACCTCGAGTACAATACCATTAATAAAAACAATAAATCAAAGTGGACCTAATCCTGATCCCTGTGGTACTCCAATGTCCAGTGGCATACTGTGAGAGAGACGGCCGTCGTAGCTTACACACTGTTAACGATCATGAAGGTGTGAGTTGAATCAATGCAAGCTGTTCTACAAACATACAACAACAGTCTGTGCAGCAGGAGTTCATGATCAACGGGATTAAACGCCTTCCTCAAATCAATTAATAATACTCCACACAATTTGCCTCTGCCCTTGCTTTCCATGAAGTAATCTGTTAGCGTAACCAATACCGTGTCACAGGAGTAATGTTTCCTGAAACCAGACTGGTCCTCCAGGAGAAGCTTATGTTTTGCCAAGTACCCGTAATAGTGGTCGTATACTTGTCTTTCTAATATTTTGGACAAAACAAGCAGTATTGAGATTGGCCTATAGTTTGCAAGCTCATTCGCATTTCCAATTTTGAAAATGGGCACTATACTTGCTTTCTTCCGGTTGTTTTGCATCACCCAACTGGTGATGCTTAGATTGTAGATTCCAGTGAGCTGTGGAGTAATTATATCAGCACTCATCTCTACAAGTTTAATAGCTAAAACATCCAAACCAGTTGCTTTAGTGATACACATACATCGTAATATGCCTGTATACAAATTCATGAGTCATGGTTGGTATCTCAAATTAAAATTGATCACCTTTTTGCTCAGATATAAAGGCTTTTAGTCTGCCATAACCTAGTACAGCTTGGTTGCTACCCTTGGAGCCATATTTTGATCCAACTATGTTTACGTGTTACCGTCACAGGATAGTGATCAGATAACCCCACAGGGGAAACTCCCGATGTACACACGGATGTAAAATCATCGGTATAAATATGATCCACGCGTGTTGTTTTCCATATTAATTGTTCTAATCCTATTGTCGTTAGATTTTGGTACATTGGGTAACTTTGGTGTTTCATGTCACCCAGCACATTAATATCCTGCATGTCCGAGACCTAGCGCATAATTATTTAATATTACTTTCTAGTAGACGATCTGTGCCAGCTCTAGTGTCAGGTGGTCTATACACATATCCAATTAGAAAATGTTTGGCTTTGAGGGTTCAACTAGGAGCCACGCTATTTCTAGATTTAGTGATTCTTGATCATGGCGTCTTGTGCAGTTCAAGGCACTGTTTACATATACGAGCATGCCACCCCCAAATTTTCCTACAATACATGCAACTTCCTTGATGACATACATGTACCGAAAGCTATACAGATGTTTTTCGTATATATGGGACTTGACTGTTTCATTTTCAATGGCATCTTTGCTGACATTTTTTCTGCGAATGCAGACGACCACTGGTTGCAAACATCACAGAAACAGACGTACAAGAAACCTGTCAGAGAGACATCCATCAGAGGGCGCTTCAGTCAAGAAGGTTAAATAGGTCTTTGCCTAATAACTTCCAGTTGCAATTTGCACCTTAATATATCTAAAACTGGTACACATAGAGAAAAAAATCCCATTCTGTCTTCTGGGTATATAGCATTTGCTTGTGTATTGGAATGAATACACATAAAATTGCTCATTGTGACATCTCCTGTTCGTCATTTAGTGGATGTGGCGAGGCAGCCATATCTTTAGGCACAGACAGACCTTCTATGATACATCCTTCTTTCACATCCCATCATATTTATATACCCGGTGCAAATTGCATGTTGCAGTGGTCATTGGAAACATACAGAGATATCACGATGTGTGAGCAACAGCGTCTGGTTTGTGGTACGTCAGCAGAGTATTAATGAATGTATTGTCTGCCTAGTAACTGTATCAATCATGTACTTTGTAACATGCTTGTATGCTCCGGACAGGTTAATTAAATCTGTAAGTTATTAAATAGTTGCTGATTGGCGTCGACATTGTACGAGGATTACTTCGCTTATGATGCTTATGTAAAGTGCACGTTTCCCCGTTGTGTCACCAGTCAGTTTCATCAGTTACTTTACTGTATCTAAAATATTTGGGAATTATACTTGAAAGTTCTATCTATTCTTCTTGTGAATAAACTAGCGGTCTGTTCCAAGCTCCAGCATCAAAATTTGACGTAGCTCTCATTTTCTTCACTGAAATTTACATCCTCAGCCATGAAAATTTCAATGAAATAAAAAAAATGTTACATATTGAACATTTTGTTACAAATTCTTATTTGTGCCATTGTGATTCGACAAGCTTTTACAAAATACATGTATCGCCTAAATTAAAAGTAAACACACATGTCACATATACAGCATATGAAATCGACGTTTCACGCAGCTTATGGGCCTACAGTTTGTCTTGCGACATGTGTTGGCATGCTGTATACCACATAAAGTGCACAATCAAGCTATTGGAAGTCTGCATGCAGGGATACACCATTTTCAGTGACACCTAAGTGCACGTGTTTACGGGAACACATGCCGTACAAGCGATGCGCAGTGTCATCAACGTTTCCTTCTCAAGCACAAGGCTTGAACAGTTCCACGTTTGGCTGTCAAGTAACGATGCCACCAAAGCTACTTTGGCGTATCAGCTGAGCATGCTCGGTGAGATTTATCCGGTCTTTGTCGGTCGCCAGATTCAACTTTCCCTCTCTTTACACGCAACATGAAAATACAGGGTGGTAAAACTTAGTACTTTGCAAATAAATGCTCTGGATGAAAACTTGGCATATCAGGAATATCGCTTATGTTTATTCATAATAATAATAATTATAATAATAATAATAATAATAATAATAATAATAACAACAACAACAACAACAACAACAACAACAACAACAACAAATAGTAGGCTGCAAAAGCCTTAATTTCAGGATAACCACGGTGAACAGAGGCCATTCGGAGTTGGGAGGTTGGGGGAGGGGGTATGGTTGTGACCGCGGTTGGGGATAAAAAGAAAAGTTTGACTCTGGCTACCAGGATAACTTTGCAAGTATAAAGTTGACTGGGGAAAGGTCACTTCCTGTCTTCAGTAATGGTTGAGCTGAATCTGTCTGTGCGTATCGATGCTGAAACAGTGACTAAGCTCATTTAGACCGAGTTTCGGATCAACCTCCCCCCCTCCCCCCAGAGGGCTAGTAATAAATGAAAATAAGAATAATATCAAATTAGATCACCTTTCTTTCAGACTTTTAAACATATCATCACTGTAAAAAGTAAACATGGACCTAGAACACATCGTTTCCAAGCTACAAATCAATAAATGACATATGCTGATTTCAATATAGAAACAATGGTAATACGTGCATGTACCTTTACCATTACAACAAACAAACAAACAAACAAACAAACAATTGACCACGTGCTTTAGACGATTTCAAGTGACCCCTACAAACGAACGAACGAACGAACGAACGAACAAACGAACAAACAAACAAACAAACAAACAAACAAACAAACAAACAAACAAACAAACAAACAAACAAACAAACAAACAAACAAACAAACAAACAAACAAACAAACAAACAAACAAACAAACAAACAAACAAACAAACAAACAAACAAACAAACAAACAAACAAACAAACAAACAAACAAACAAACAAACAAACAAACAAACAAACAAACAAACAAACAAACAAACAAACAAACAAACAAACAAACAAACAAACAAACAAACAAACAAACAAACAAACAAACAAACAAACAAACAAACAAACAAACAAACAAACAAACAAACAAACAAACAAACAAACAAACAAACAAACAAACAAACAAACAAACAAACAAACAAACAAACAAACAAACAAACAAACAAACAAACAAACAAACAAACAAACAAACAAACAAACAAACAAACAAACAAACAAACAAACAAACAAACAAACAAACAAACAAACAAACAAACAAACAAACAAACAAACAAACAAACAAACAAACAAACAAACAAACAAACAAACAAACAAACAAACAAACAAACAAACAAACAAACAAACAAACAAACAAACAAACAAACAAACAAACAAACAAACAAACAAACAAACAAACAAACAAACAAACAAACAAACAAACAAACAAACAAACAAACAAACAAACAAACAAACAAACAAATAAATAAATAAATAAATAAATAAATAAATAAATAAATCACTGGAGCGCAAACGTTTCTACAAAATTGCAAGAGACCCATCAAGGGTACTTCTCAGGCAAATCTGATGAAAATCTGACTAAAGTTGTTTGAGTTATGGTCAGTATAAGAAATATACATGCTATAGTTTCCTATTGTAACTTTTAGACTTGGGTTATGTGGAACCGTATCAAACTAATTCGGATACATGAGAGACAAGCGTTGATTGCATAAGCATTATTTAGAACTGTACCTTTGGTTGCCTAGTTGAGCCAAACTTAACATGTAAAATACCATGGTTTTAGAGGCCTCATTTTCAGATCCAGTGGGCCAATCAAATAACTATACAAGACAGTCACATATGCCTTCACAGGTATGATGATCCAACAAGGAGACCCAACCAGCGGTAAAATTGCCAGTTACAACATGTTTGGATTGCAGCTACCTGTAATGAAATGCTGACTATGAAACAAATGCAACTGAAAGTTCACATAAAAAAATAAGAAATAAAAAATGACAAGGGTATGACCATTTAAAGAATTTCAAAGTAATTGGCCATTCCAGTTCTGTTATTTTATTTTATTTTA
The DNA here is from genome assembly GCA_964020975.1 of Hermodice carunculata. NCBI lineage: Eukaryota > Metazoa > Annelida > Polychaeta > Eunicida > Amphinomidae > Hermodice > Hermodice carunculata. Next base: position 15,965,006 of record OZ026629.1, read on the forward strand.
TTTTATTATTATTTTTTTTTGTTGAAGATTGTGCCAACAAACGAACCTAGTCATAAAAAAACAATAGAAACTGACCATTCCACAAATTTGGTACAGATCTACATCAAGTACATATCCACCACGTTTAAGTGTATCTGGCTGACGGTTTCGGACAAGTAAAAAATGTGAATAAACATAATTGCAATCCCTATTGACTTACATAGTAATCAATCGGACTCTATGAATTAACCAGTAAGTACCCAAAATAAAAATTTTATTTAAAATCAGCGATCCACAGCAACGCCACCTATTGAGCAGCTTTGTCTGACCCTTTCACAAGGAACATTCCCCCCACGTTTCAACATAATCTCAGTGACGATTTTGGAGAAAAGTTGAAAAGAGTGAAAACACGGCAAAAATTGTGACAAAAAGGACAAAAACTCACAACACCACCTGTTGAACAAATTCAGATTCAGGGATCCCATAACGGTTCCAATGCAATTTTGGAGCAATACGAGACGTGCATATCAATTTCCGGCCACAAAGCACGCTGCTCACGCCTGTCAAATCACAGGGGGCCAGACAGGCATATCACTGTCACAGACAGGGATACATTCCCCTTTCCTACAAAATTAGTGACTTTTAGATAAATACAAGTGTACAAAGGCCACAGTCATATTCATTTAGTGCTTCCTAAATTGGTTACAACAATATATTTTCATCAGTCTGTACTAGGTATTATTTAGTTCAAAAATATTAGTAGTATAATATCCCGCTTTCCCGCACAGGCAGCGGCCCATATCTCGCCGGGTTACTACGGTTACTAAAACAACTAATATGTAGTTGTGGCGGGGAATTAATATTCATGCTTCGTATCGGCCAAGCGGTTTCATGGAAGAAATTTGCCAAAAATGCAACCAAAATCATATTTAAAAAAAAAGACTGGAATGTAAGCATTTGAGTATCTCAGTAGATACCCACCAAAGGTACATTTCCACCAAGTTTGAAGTGCATATGTTTGACGGTTATAGAGACGTCCAAATGCGCATTGCCATAGCAATCCTCAGTATCTTACATAATAATCAATAGGAATGCATGCATTTACCGACAACAACCCCAATTGAAAATTTCGTTAAAGACCCGGGCTAGGCAATATCACAATTCAGTAAAAAAGTGTATTTGACCCTTCGACAAGGTATTTTCTTTAATAAAAGTTTCAGCACAATCAGATTGAAGGATTGGGAGGCGAAGTCGAAAATGTGAATTGTTGATGGACGGACGCCGACGCCGACGCCGACGCCGACGCCGACACCGACGACGGGCAACGGACCATAAACAAAAAACCGCCGCGCAGCTTGTTATACAAATTCAGATCTAGTGATTCCTAGAATTGACTTTACGCAATTTCAAAACAATTACCAGAACGCTTTCAGAGAAGCAGGTTCTTATTCTGCCCATGGAGGCATAAGAGGAGAAATGCACCGAAGAAATTGCAAAAATCTACTTATTATTGCGGAGTGACCATTTGAACAAAGTTAGCAGAGATTCACATAGCGTACATCACCACCACGTTTGAATAACACGTAGATCTGGTTGGCGCTTTTGGAAAGCAAGTAAAGCCGAAAATGTCAATTACAACCACAATTTCCATTGACTTACATGTTAATAGGCAGAACTGCATGCATTAACCGACAAATAACAAAACTGAAAAATCCGTTAAAAGTCAGTGATCCGGAATATCACCACCTACTGAGCAACTTTGTTTGGCCTTTTCACCACGATTCAGCACAATCGGAGCGACGCTTTAGGATAAAAAGTCACAAATAGCAAAAGCGCACAAAAAATCGTTAAAAATGGAAAAAAAGAGCCATCTTCTAAAGAAATTAAGATCCAGATGACCCCAGAAGTGTCGCTATACATTCTGAGCAGCTGGCTAAGCAGTTTCAGAGAAGACCTTTTTTTTTTTTTAGATTTTGCTAAACAATGATT
>OZ026629.1:15967173-16069173 GCA_964020975.1 Hermodice carunculata
CCCCCCCCCCCCCAAAAAAAAATCCAAAAATCACTGGACCGTGACCATTTGAACAACTAGGTAGAGACCCACCCAAGCCATATCCTCACCAAGTTTAAAGTGGATCTGGCTGACGGTTTCAGAGAAGTCGAAAATGTGAACTGTTGACGGACGACAGACGACGGACGGACGACCATAAGATAAACTCAGTTGACTAACAAGTCAGCTGAGCTAACAATAGATTGCACCAGAAACAATCATTTTAAGTTTTCCAAAAAATTGATGCTGGCACGGGGGACACCTCCCCTCCCCCCTCCCAAATTAAATTTGCGGCCCTGAATTTTACACTAGTGTTGATGGGAATCCCAACTGCTATTTGCAGCTGCCTAGCTGCCAGGCTTCTCGCCGTCGATTTGGGGTAACCAGCAATTTACCTTTGACATGACCTTTACCTGCATAGACACAAAAAGTGTCCCTTTACTGTTTGCTTGGGTGGGACGTCTGAGCTGGTGACGCTAAAGCCATCATCGGGGAATCTCAGACCTGGCAGGAGGCTAAGCAGGCAAAGATGGTGTCAGCGAAATGTGAAAGAACTTCACGATTTTCTGACAAAGAGGTTAGAAAACGGATTACATCATACACTTGTATAAGGAAGAAAGAATGCCTTATCCAGCATACTAACCCATTCATCATCAGTTATATCATTCTACAAGACGGCAAACTCTTGCCATTGTAGGTATATCAATTATTAATCACCGCGTAAAACAACTCTTTACGTCAATAAGAACCGGATAAAGCCCCATGTTCTCTTGGCTAAGATTGTGTCATTTGTACATAAAAGATGTTAATTGAAAGCAGTGTCACGTGACCATCGGTTACACTACGAAGCTACCGAGCACACTGACAAAACAATGTGCACATGAAGACAGCGTATCTCTTAAGGACGAAGCAACTAACATATTATATACACCATGAGTACGTTTTCGGGGTACATGTACGGGTATTGGATTTCTGCCAAGTGAAGTTCGGCATTGGTAAAAGACATGCACTGTAATTGTGGTCAGTTGGTCTGCGTATGTCATAACTCATTTATTGCTAATTGCGACCATGGACCTATAAGAGTAGTCTAGTAGGTCCATGTTGCGACCAAAGCCGATATGCCCTCAATTACAATAACGATATTAGTTATAAGTTCTTCGTTGACCGACCTTCCATTCAAGTGCCTGCGTGCCTGCAGTTGCAGAGATCAGAAGACAGGCCATGGCAAATAGCTTTTATTTCCTCGGCGCGCAATGCTCTCAAAGGCCGCCGAGGAAAGCTGTGGAATGAATCCAAACTTGGCATTGAGAGAGTTCAACATATTTTAGGTCTGTAGCTGTGTAACAGAGTCGACCCTGTATTACCCCCCTGTGCATGAAGAGGGTTTTTACTTGTAATAAAGTTGGCATAATAACTTACAATACAAGTTTTACGATATGAGAGACACAAGACGCAGGCTATACTCAAATATTAGATTGCATTATACGACCGATATGCTAAATTAATGTGTGACACGAGTTATATTCTTGGAGTTCGATAAGTCTGGACTTTCTACATGACAATATTTAGGCCTTAAAAAGCTGCATTATTATTGATAGTAAATTATTTGACTCGAGCCATAAACTATAGTTTTTAACGTGCAAGATATAAGCGTGTAGCGGTTTCATGCAAATCTATCCGAAAATTATCGAGCAATGAACAACACCGAAGAAAATGAAAGATGCCCTCGGATGGCTGCCGATAGCTTTAACTACGCGCGTTTCTGGCACCAATTTGATTCAAATCAGCATTCAGCTAGATCGTGGTTATCAATTGTATGCCTTCTTTGCCGACATTTTATGGCTATTCCGCGGTAAATCGTCATGAAAAGTCAGTTCTTGTATGATGTTTTACAGAGTTAACCTCACAAGCAGAAAATGAGATTAAGGTGGAATGATTTTTTTTTTGTTGTTGCTTTTTTTTTTTTTTTTTTTGCTTTTTATTTTTTTATTTTTTTTGGTTTGTTTGTTGGTTTTTTTGTTTTTGTTTTTGTTTTTTTTTTTTTTTGCTTTTGGTTTTGTTTTGTTTTTTGTTTGTTTATTTCGAAATTAGTTTCCGAGAATTCAATATATGCACGTACTTGATCTTAGTGGGAGTGAATATAAGCGTCCATTCTTCAGCCCAGTAGACGTCTGGCACATCAACATTTAGTTCATCAGCAGCTGTTTGGGGCTCACCGCCCCCCCCCCCCCCAAAAAAAAGGTACAACTTTCAAAAATCATCAGAATTACTACGAAAAATTCAGCAATATTATACTCCCAAAAAAGTCTTGCTAAACGTATTAAGTTTATAAATCCTTGTGCGTGTAGATAAATATGGTCATAGCAGCAGCTATTATTAAACTTAAATATTGGCAAAGTAAACAACGAAGGGGAAGCCAATTTTGACAGATTTCAGTAGAGCATTCAAATGTCGCCTGCCTTAACAATGAGAGGCAAGGCGTTAATTGGCTGACAATTAATAAAAGAAGTCTTTGAGCGACAAGACACTGAGCCAATTATTGTCAATGGATGTATCAACAACTTCGATAAAACATTTACCCAAGCAAAACTTGTATAATAAACTTTAAAGCAGTATATAGCCAATGCGTACTGTAAACAGAACATTACCACGAATATCTGAACGTCCCAAAAAAATAAGGATCATGTGAGAACTGTAGAACAGTTTGACTGAAGCATGACGGCAAAAAGCACTAGATTTGTGGTAATTTCAATGCACTTACCTGACACTGTATATATATATATATATATATATATATATATATATATATATATATATATATATATATATATATATATATATATATATATATATATATTACTGTCATTGATACCGCAAGAAAATCCTTGTGGATGAAACTTAAACTAGAGAAATTTGATTTGCTCGTTAGCATATCAGTTTGTGTGCCAAGAAAACTTTTCAAGACTGTCTATTTAGTATCTATTTAACTGTAAAGACAATATTATTTATTGAACTGTTCAAAAGAGAGACAGAATATTGAGTTGTGCCATAAACCTATAAATTGCACTTGCAATTGTTCCTCTATCCGTAACAGCTGTGAAGTTATTGAAGATTCAAATTTTGTGCATTTGCCTAATTTGCATCAATCAAAGTGGCACAACTTTAACTCATAGTTAATTGTATAAAGCTGTCTCCTATATCTACCAGTTGGACTGACACTTATATCTGTAAAAGTCGCGAAATTGATGAAGATTCAAATTTTGCGTTTTCTTTTAATATGCATCAATAAAAATATTCAAATGTACCTAACTAGCATAAATCATGTTTCTACAACTTTTGCTTGCAGTTTATTGGATTTGCCTACAGCACAAACCAATAAATTGAAGTTCAAATGGCACTTCTATTTATAATAGTTTTACAGATTTTCAACATTTAAACTTTTCAAGCGCCCCTAATTAGCATAAACTATAATTTTACAACTTCAGCTTGTGGTTCATTGGATGCGTCTTCAGCAAACCTATATACTAAAGTTGGAATGACAATTTTACTTAAATTGTTTTGCAGATATTCAACATTTAAACTTTAAATTGGATGTGCCTATAGCAGAAACATATGAAGATTTTTAAAGTGTGAATGGTACCTACAGCACAAACCTATATATTGAAGTAGGAATAGCACTTGTACCTATAACACTCTTAAAGATATTCAACATTTAAACTTTTCAAGTGACCTAATTCGCATAATTTACAATTCTACTACTTTCATTTGGGACTCCTTGGATGCGCCTATGGCAAAAACTTATTCATTAGATTTGGAATAGCTCTGCTACCCGTAACAGTTTGGGCGATATTCAACATTTAAACTTTTCAAGTGCACCTAATTAGTATAAATTATATTTCAAATTTTTGTTTATGGTTCATCAGATGCGCGTACAGCACAAACCTACATACTTAAGTTGGAATGGTACTTCCACCTCAAACCGTTTTGAAGATATTCAATATTTGAAATTTCGAATGGCCTAATTTGCATAATTTTCAACATGGTGACTAAACCAGTTGCTTAATTTCACCACTATGTCAATCACCATGCCAAGTTAGGTACTTTTCGCAACAAAAAAGCCTGAGAAAAAGCGAATACAAAATTTTTATACAAATAAATAAATAAATAAATAAATAAATAAATAAATAAATAAATAAATAAATAAATAAATAAAGAAAGAAAGAAAAAAAGAAAGAAAGAAAGAAAGAAATGAATAAATGAACAAATAAATAAATAATAAAGTATTTGATAAAAACTAAAAAGTCAGTGTTTATACACAGACTTAATAACAGCACAAGGTATGTACCTTTATATTTGCATATATATATATATATATATATATATATATATATATATATATATATATATATATATATTATATGTATGTGTGTGCGCGTGTGTATGTGTGGGTGCGTGCGCGCGCGTATCTGTGTGTATGTGTGTGCGTGTGTGTGCGTGTCTGTGTATGTGTGTGCGTGTGTGTGTGCGTATGTGTGTGTGTGCGTGTGCGTGTGCGTGCGTGTGTGTGTGTGTGTGTGTGTGTGTGTGTGTGTGTGTGTGTGTGGCAGCAGTGCCTGACCTGGTCTTCACATCCTTTTCATATTGAATCCATTCCATCATTATCCGATCTTGGTTTTGTCTTAGCTCCAAAACGCAACATCTAGTGAAAAAATGACGCATCATCTGTGCTTAGCAAGCACATCTTGAACAGCTGGACCTTGAAGTATAAAAAAGTATAGACCCATATCTTTTACATGGATCGCGAAACAGGCCAAGCCTATATTAATCACTCTCCATGGCACAGAAAGTTGAAGAAAACAAAGGAAAATGTTGTTTGTGTATCTTTTATATTTGTGAGTTAGTCAATTTCTGTTCCTTTCAAATTAGTTGTTCTTAAAATCAACATGTAGCGCGTTTTATGCGTGTGTGTGTGTGTTTTTTCTTTTTTTTTGGGGGGGGGGGCAAGGTGGTCAAAATCACGCAAAGTTTCGAGTCATTTCATCCATTTTAAGCAGAACTGCCTGATTGTGTGGTTTTTGTTGATGTTGTTTTCTATTTATATTAATTATAACATAATATATTTACAAAATCAAAGTATGCGAGTCTTAGAGAGTAGGAACAGCAACTTTTTTTTCGGGGGGGGGGATATTTTGGTATTTTGGGTGGTGGTGGTGGTGGTCGTGGTGGTGGTGTAAAGTTTTCGTGTTAATTAATTTGTTACATTTTAAAAAGGCCGAAATGAAATAGTTTGTCGGCAAGATAGACGTTGGATCATAAGCTTTGTCTTGAAGTAATCCATTCAAACACTTTTTGTTTGATACGGGAAACAGTTTTATTTTTGCATGTTTACATTTTCACGGATTTGTTTGTTTGTTTGTTTGTTTTGACATTTCACTGTAGTTTTAATGTCCCTATTTGGACACAATTCCAATTAACAATGTTATAATACTTTTTCAGTGTGTTTCTATTTTCACGGTTTTGTGCCATCAGCGAAAGAAGCAAAAATAAGAAAAGAGCGAAAATAAAAGCAATTTACATTATGTTGATTACATTCTTGTTGTCTCTGCTGCCAAGAACTGTAGCCCTAGTCACGGAAGAGTGACGAACATGCTTCTTGCTTGACAGCTCGAAATGAGCTTTGACATTGCATTTCAATACACGCCATATAGAAGCATCTCGTTACCCTTATGAGCAGATAACGACTTGGATAACACAGAGTGTGTTTCAAGATCGTGTGACCAATCTAACATTGGGCAATGTATTACACACGGGGTGGTCACCTCTCGTATTTTATGCCAAGAACCACTAGCAATCTGATGCTCGAATTAACAGTTACATTTTTTACTTTATCTTATCTTATCTCATGTCATCTCATCTCACTTTTTTTTTTATTAAATCGTTATTTTTCACTTTGATAGAATGCTTCTGTTATCGTAATATTAAGGGCTCTCGCGCATTTTACGCAGTTGACATTTTGAATGCAACAAAGGACTAAATTTCTTTGCTTATTTGGGATAAAATTACATGATAAGTATATTTTTTTTTTTTGCAAAATTGGCCATCCCCCCCCCCCCGGCCTATCCCCCGTGGTGGTCCATCATCCGTCTTTATGCGGGATAATCTGCTCCACCGTTTTAGTATATCTTCACAACGTTAGTCACACGGGGTTAGTGGCCCCAACAGCTTGGTTTATAAGTCTTAGTAGAGCGCATCATCTCGGAGCATTAGCAAGTGACGTGTGTCTAGTCATAGACACACCCCCCCCCCTCCCCTAAGAGGGCACAGCATCCAAAAACGACATGGGGCAGCACGGATCACTGTACATACTACCCTGTTGTATTCAAAAGCAGGCTATGACAGGGGAAAAGGGAGCACAGCTTCCTGCCTGTATAATAGCATGGACGTACCATATCGAGTATAGTATAATACATGTCCATGATAATAAGATGTTTTCATATTGACTGCAGTCCCGTGCTTCTGCCCTCTATCCAACAGCAGGGAACTTCACAGGAAGGAGGGCAGAACCATGTATTATGCGGGGCCAGAGTTGTGTCCCTAAATATTAACAACTCGAGAAGACAGAGAGTCGAAGAGAAGTTTTTCACTTGTTTTCAAACATGTAGGAAACTTGATGTACTTAGAAATTGCCATTAGTTTGGTATGAAAAGTATTATTTCCAGGTGGTTAGGTGGCATTCTCTGCTCATGTGTTGTCATCACGGTGGAGGCATAGTTGTGTTGCTTAGCAACCTAGGCTGGTAGAGCCGGTCCGCATGTAACATTGGTTAATATGAATAGGTCCAATTGTCACTTTTATTCAGCCCTCACCAGTACATTGACACACACTTCATTTCCGCAAGACACAAAATTGGATCAGAACTAACATGTGTCGCACTTCAACTGGAAAAATAACTTCCTGATGCTTGGAGCTCGTACATGTGACCAGGAATCCGTCCAAACGAAGGACTGGAAACTAGACAGAAATGCCTGGTGTAGTTGAATGAATGGCTCAAAATATACGGTTCATACCAAAACGTAAGGAGGTCGAATATTAATGTATCGTTGCATGTGGTCCCGACATACCCCATCGATTTCTTTTAAGAGGGTGGCTTCGTTTGATTATGTGTACGGCTTATCATTTACCTTTTTCGTATTAAAAACTTATGATATCAATGAATTCTACTCTGAAATTTTAAAAAGTTATTTCATTTTCGCTGGTTCCGTCGTATTTATGGTGGCCATCTTTAATTGATATGTGTAGTTGTTTACATTAGAGAATAACATGAACTTACTTTAACCTCTGTTTTTCATTCGAAATAATACTGATCATACTTCAACCTTTCCTACTGAAATACATCTTTCTGTCCAACGCGACAGATACGTGCACTGGCTACCGAAACAGGCTTTAACAGCACCAAACTAAAAAAAGCCCCCCCCCAAAAAAAAATAAAATAAAATAAAAAAACTAGAAAAGAAGATTTGCTTTACAGCAAATATGTCTGGGCGCCTTCAAAATGAGAACAGTTTGAAATGCTACACTTTGCCATTGTTCAACATAATCTAAATTTCGTGTATTAGCCTAATTTTTTATAAAGTAAAATGCTCATCTTTGGTTCTTGGTTCAAGGAATGTGGACATGTCCCAAAATTAAAAAGTGAAGTTTGAATGAAACTACTATCTATAATAGTTTTGAAGCTATTCAACATTTTAATTTTGTGTATTTGCCTAATTTGCATTAATTATAAGCCTAGAAGAACTTTAGTTTTATTGTTCATTGGATGGGGCTTTGCCACAAACCCATAAATTGAAATAGGAATGGCACCTCTATAATAGTTTTGAAGCTATTAAAGATTTACATTTTGCATATTCACCTAATTTGCATAAATTAAAATCCTACAACTTTGGTTCATGGTTCATTGGATGCGGCTGTGCCACAAACCTACAAATTGAAGTTAGGTTGGCATCTCTATGTACAATAGTTTTGGAGATATTCAACTTTTAATTTTTTCAATGCCCCTTATTAGCATAATTTGAAATTCTATAAAAGTTTACTGTCCATTATAGTGGCAAGTGTCACAAAGGTATATATGCACTTTACAATTTTGATTCCATCTGCAACAGTTTGGAAGATATTGTGCTTTTAAAAGTTTTGTTGCCTGTACAATTTGCATAATTTTAAACATCATGACTATTCCAAATGAGATGCACAATTTCACTGGTTGTGTCAGTCACCATGGCAAGTTTGGTGGTTTTCGGAAAAATAGTGTCTGAGAAATACAACTTGGTCGTAAAGAAAGAAAGAAAGAAAGAAAGAAAGAAAGAAAGAAAGAAAGAAAGACATTGGCCTTTTATTTCTTTGTTAATTTATCTGAGATTAAAGACCACCTATCCTATGTGACCACTTTTGTCTGGCATTAGGGGTGGTCTTAAATTACAGGTACCACTGTATAGTGAAACCTCTCTACAGTGGGCACCCTCGCGACCAGAGAAAAGTGCCCACTCCTGGGAGGGTCAGCCCTTCTAGGCAGTTTTGATGAGTATGATGTGCATGTACAGTGTACACATATTATAATAGGCAAGGCCAAGAACAGAAGGTTCTAGCCCTGCCTAAAAGAGGGCACTGCAGTCACTGGAGGGCTTGGGTTGTGAATTCCCATTACTTTACATTGTAATTTGCAACTTAATAACTTGAAAACAATTGCACACACAGACACCAAATTTTACACAGTAAATCTTGATGGGTAACTAAATACCTCACAAAAATCATATAACCACAGCTACTAAAGTGAACAGTTGATTTAAGGTTACTTTAACATGCAAACCAATGTAAATACACAGCTTTGGCCCACCAAATTTTTGTGTATACAGTTGTGTTTTGGGGCAAATACACACTTCAGAGCTAATTCTGACCTTTCCTATTCAGACGGATGTGTATACATGCAATAAGAAACTGTCTTTGTACCATTCTTACATAAACAAATTTTAACAGATGCTGTCACAAAACTACATGTACATGTACCTATGAACTGAGACATGCAGTATACTGACTCAGTATTGGCCATGGATAACAGGTTTCATCTCACTAGTAACAAGAAAACAAAGATATGAAAGTGTCCAGTAAGATGACATAAATCCACACACTTTTTCAAAATTCGCCAAGTTCTGAAAACAGTCATTGAGGACTGTGAGTCCACACTTTGATGGGTCTAGCAAACTCAACTCTGCATGTAGTCTATTTTTTAACAGATGGTACACTGGGGTGCGGGGCTTGTTCTGCCTAGAAGTCCAGCCCCTCTGATCCCTTGGGACTGATAAGACCAGCAGACTCCTAGCCTCAGGCATAAAACAGACCAGCTTGGACACTGGTCAGTCTCAGTCATGGTACACTTACAGCTCTGTCCAGCATTAGTGTGAACATGGAGCAGATATATTTCTTGCATGAACAAATAGAAATTCTCTGTATTCTATTGAGAACCTCATTACACAGATGTTGGGAGTCCCCCCCCCCCACCTCCCATTTGCCATAATACTCAAACCTTTCAAACCATACACCTAGCAGGCATGGCTAGAAGCCTGCCTATGAGACAGGTTCAAGTATCCTGAATGCAAAATGGTTGCCTAGCACCATGGAGGCTTGTAACATGCAGTACAGCAGAAGCCCTAGTCGAAATGTGGATCGTTGGGAAATTCACTGAATTTAGCATACATTAAAATTCCCCACCTTTTGTTTGCATGCTATTGGGTTTGCCAGATGTCTCAAACCTACATGTGTTAGTTAGAACTTTGTGTCTATCTATAATATTTTTGAAGATATAAAGCTTTTTAAATTTTAATATCCCATAATTTGCATAATTTTAAACATCATGACTATTCCAAGTCAGGTGCCTAATTTTATTGGTGGGTCAGTCATAATGGCAAATTTGGTGGCTTTCAGAATAATAGTGTCCGAGAAAAACTCCGGACAAATTTTGTCGTAAAGAAAAAAAGAAAGAAAATCTTGGAAAAACAAAATGTCTGGGTTGGCACCCAGAGATAGTGAATAGATAAATAAACAGAATGAGGACGAAGACCCATATACCAGAAGGTGAATTGTTCATTTCAAAACACTAGTGAACAGAAAATACATCAACAATAGTTCTTTGTGAAGTGAGTCACAGAGAGAGAGAGAGAGAGAGAGAGAGAGAGAGAGAGAGAGGGAGAGAGAGAGAGAACCCAGATAATGTAAAGTTGTTCTGCTTAGACGGAAAGACGCATAAATATACAGAGAATGCAATATTTTGCGTTTTTGTGGTATATGTTTATACCATCTCGAAACTGTAATAGTCCCTGAAGAGATAGGATGAATGTACATGTTGCAGCACACGTAAATGCCGTAACGGAATAGCAATAACCATTAAAGTGTGTCCATGATGCTCATTCATGTAGTTCATTTTTTTGTGAATATGACTTGTGAGGTGGTACCATGGTATAATAGAAAATAGATGATGACAAGAGACCGTAAGCTTTGCATGTGGGTAAAGGTAGATCATGTGTATGCTACACAACCTCAGACCCTAACACCACATTGTTTGATTTTGACCTGCTGCTTTATATGCCTTATCGATAATAACATGTGTGTGTTCAAATGCCCACTGTATTTAGCTGGCGCTGAGCTGTTGAAAATATTTATATACTACTGAAAAGAGACGTACCTTTGACACTGTGGCATAAATGTAAACTCTCCCTGCGTCACAACTATCAGTTATGAGTCAACAAAACGTAAAAACTTGAAAGTGATATTGTAATGAAGACACCATTGAAACCGATAATAATGGAATTCCTCTCTTCAATAGAGGAAATTAATATGAGGTGGAACATATTCTTTTTTTTTCTGTTCTTATTTGTCGTCCTGTCATCGATACCTGTGCTGACAGCTGGAACCCTTCACCAGCCGAATGGTCTTTGGTGTTCCAGACATCTGTTTCAGTGGGCCACGTGCATAAATGCGTGGTGCTCTGTTTATGTAACCAGCACCTTCAAATCGTAATCAGACCAATATCTGTATCTTGTGGGGGCCTTTCGGGGCTAGAAAGTGTCATGTGGCATAACCCATTTCCGTGTTATGGAAATCGAGTGTCACCTGGCAACTTTGCGCCTGTAATTAATTCGATGATACCAGCACTGTCATAATTTAGTCTAGTGTATAAAGTCGGGCATGAAGATTATCACAAAGCATATCACGATCTGAAGGATTTATATCTGACGGGTCATAATACTCATACCCCGACCTGAGCTTTTTTTCTATTAAAATTCGTCTGTTACCTACCTATGCGACAGCAGAGCCTGCGTTTTACCGTGATATGACACGAAAAGTTGGTGTTAAATTAAGAATTAATGGCCTTTCAAACTTAAGCTAAAGACAAATGCATGCAATCCTTTCTAATTTAAAAAAAAAATATTGAAAATCGATAAACAGGACAATAACAACAGTGTAATTCTACTCACATTTGGAACCCGCATACATAAGCCAGTCCCTTGTCAGATGTTGTGTCAAAAATGTCATTCGTGTGTACATTCCACACAGTTGTTGGAGTCGAATATCACCGTTTGTTTACCACCGTAACATATCACGAGGAGTTGGTTCCTGTTCATAATATAGTATGGCAATAAGCAATAAAACCATTTTAGAAGTTAATAAGTAATTGTCATAGGCCAGAATGCGCACGTTGGACCCCGCAGCAGACATGTCCATTGATCAGGCCGACTCTATGGTGACAAATCTGCAACAAGGCAGCAACCACGCGTCACGCCAATCTTAGTTGTCAACAGTCATGTTAACTGTTTAACCCTGGTAGCAACATTAATAACCCATCTATCCCGTCTTTGCAAGGTGAATAAATCATTAACTCTTACTGTTGTAACTATACAAAATCTATCATTCCCAATTGTTAGGCTCCATATCACGGATTTACCAATGTTGATTCTCTCTCTCTCTCTCTCTCTCTCTCTCTCTCTCTCTCTCTCTCTCTCTCTCTCTCTCTCTCTCTCTCTCTCTCTCTCTCTCTCTCTCTCTCTCTCTCTCTCTCTCTCTCTCTCTCTCTCTCTCTCTCTCTCTCTCTCTGAGGCGCACAGACTAAAGGTGCCCAATTTTGCAAATGCCACGTTCCTCTCTCTCTCTCTCTCTCTCTCTCTCTCTCTCTCTCTGAGGCGCACAGACTAAAGGTGCCCAATTTTGCAAATGCCACGTTCCTTCTTACGGCAGATGACTGTCAGCCGCCGGGCAGTGCTCACTTATGCCCGGCCATATTTCATCTGACAGCAATATGCTCTGATGCATTCAAGCTCATGATCTAGAAGGCACGGGCAGAATTGAAATCGTACACTGAATGCTGACGATGAACAGCCAGTCTATATTGGAACCCGGCACCTAGCTGTAAAATCTATATATCTTGATAAATTAAATGACAAATATTGATTAGTTGTTGTTTTTTTCACCTGTTTGCTTCCTGCATGTCAAAAATACAAAGGCGAAATACAAGGAAATAACTGACGACCCCCCCCCCCCACCCCCCTGACTTGATATGTGTGGCCATGTACTATATACATATATATTTTTCATTCGTAAAAGAAGAATAAAACGGACATCTTAACAACGTGGCGAGGTAGTAATAGTAAGTCGTACTTAACTGTACTGAGTGGCTAAAAACGCCTATATACTGTGCATAAGTTACACATTTAAAGGGTATTCCTGTCTGCATTAGTTGCTGCAGATCTCTTTGATTTCATCGTTGTAATATTAAATATGCCACGTCGACATATTGTCCCATTTCCTATTTTGGTACATCGCATTTTACTATCTGTGAAGTGATTTGCCCAAAAGAGATAAACAAACTGATGGTTACCTTTGTAAGCACGTTTTGCTCCACATATCTACTCGGAACAAGATAAAAAAATACAGTTCCATTTAATCGAGGAAGGTATATTAACATTTGCCACGAGACAAAAAGTGACAATAGAATGGCAATATAATGAATGGGAGTGAGACTGTATACCAGCTGCATCGGTCTATTTAAAATCTGCTCTTTATCGACGAGTTAATGCATAGGCATACACGTAGATAAGGGTTACCTACTGCGCGCATTGGGAGAGATAGGAGTACCCAGCGAAACACGCTATACCTGCTAAAAGCTCGTATCGAATGTCAAGTTTTGTTTGTTCTGGGAGTTGTATGTAAAAATAGGCCTGTAGTTTTTAGTCACGGAGGGGGGGGGGGGGGGGTTGTAAGTGAGTGAACTCGTCTCATCAAATCATCCAGTTCCTTTTTTGCCCCACTATAAGGTTTAATTTTAAGGATTGGTCTCTTTATACTCGCTCCCCACCCCACTGTCCCCGAACTTCCCTGCTAACTGACAAGGATCCAAGGTAATACTATACCTTAACCCATCTGTATGTCTGGTTAATCTATGATGTCAGCTTACGTTGGTTTATTGGTCTCGTACCTGACAAAGGAATAGGAAAATTCATCATCTTTCTCATGCGAGCGTGTCTTATCTGCGAGAAAAATGAGGAAATTGTACATTTTTCAAATTACCAAAAAATGAGATGAGATTTGTGAGGCAATAATTGTCCTATGGCGTTCCAAAGACGTATAACGTTTGATGATGATGAAGATGATGATGATGATGATGACGACGACGACGACGATGATGATGATGATGATGATGATGATGATGATGATGATGATGATGATGATGATGATGATGATGATGATGATGATGATGACAAAACAAAATAGCAAAATGTGAAAACTAAATAAAATGAATGGATGGAAACACTGGGAAATTACTCACAATGGAGAAAATACACCACCCGAGAGCAGCTGTGGACAGGATGGATCCGCCCAGAACAACAGGTTGTCGAGGCTTGGTCTAACGTGAGTTGACCTCCCAAGACTGCTGCCATCGATCTGGGTGCTTACCTAGCTGGCGAAAAGATATGACCCACTCCCCCAGGTACTAGTGGTGAAGCAACGTGAAGGAAGAAAGAAACTATCCCATCAAGAAAGCTGCTGCAAAAGTTTCAAGAGATCGACGTCTTGGCACCGCTGAAACGGCACCAGCAGACACCCACGACCCATTATGCCCGACAAGAGAAGACGTAGGCAAAAACTACTTGGCTAGAACTGGTTACAAGCACAAGGAACATGGAAAAAGAAGGCCTTGAATGGAAGATACCCGAAAAAGAGCTAAAGAGGTAGAACGACATACGCCAGGAAGACATACCAATGGCCAAGGCATGCGGGACTAAAAGCAGAGCGAGAGGGCCTAATCAGAGCCGCATACGATCAGAGCCTGAGGGACTGACCTGCAATGCAGGATATGTGCAAAGTATGAGAACACAATGATGATAATGATTATTATTCACCACCTCGTTTCAGGCTATCTGAAAGCAGCAAAGGCTCAATACACCCATTGATACAACAAGGAAGTCGCACACATGCAATATAGAAGGTATGTAACAGCTATAACATCAAAATGACAGAGAAATGGTATGAACATGAAACTGTCACAGTGAGAGAGAATGACGATGCAACCATCCTCTTGAGTCCGGTTCATCCACACCGACAGAGACATGAGCGCAAACAGGCCTGACATTGTCACCCAGGACTGGCAGGAGAAGAAATTCGGGTTCGTCGACTTGTCAGTACCAGCAGACCGCAACATCCCGGTAAGAGTCACAGAGAAGCTCCCCACGTACGCAGAAATCGAAGACAAGAAGAATGTGGGGAATGAAAACCGAAACAACACCGGGGGTCACAAGCCCATTATGATTAGTTTAGGAATGGACTGGACAAATAGATCAACCGCATCCCAGGCAACATCAATGTTCATAAAGTCCAGAGGATTGCGCTGCTTGACACAGCACGCATACTGCGAAGAAATGTAAAAGTAACATTTTCCGTTACACCGCAGGTTCATTGTTTTGGGTCAGGGTCTACAGAATATAAACAGGAAGAAGAAGGATTATACATTATGGATATTGGCAAGGTTCCAAAATTTGCTTCGAGAAAAATTGATACAAAATATGACAGAACCCCCCAAACAATTTTACTTTGCAAATGGCATAATGATTTAAATAATGAAATAAGTTTGGAAGAATGGAACGAATATTTTCAGCTGATGTATAAAGCCACTATATCTGGTGAGCTTTCACATTTTTAATTCACGTTTTCGCACATAGTCTCTACCAAAGATGAACTATTCAAGTGGAAAATGATTGATTCTCGTACATGCAACTTTTGAAATGAGCACAGCAAAACTATCACACATCTACTCTGGGAATGTGATTTAGTTGTTATTCCGGAACATGTTGTTTAACAGACTACAATATGAAACACGACTGGTGCCGGGGGTTGCAGGTTCGAGTCCCGTTCGTTCCGAACATAAAATATACATTTACCATGGAAGAGGTGATGCCAGGATCAACAGATATTCAGCTGATTCATAATATGATCTTTATATTAGGCAAGAAATATATCTATGCATGTCAGTATTTGGATTGTATTCCAACTCTGCAGAATTTTTGTCGAAAAGTAAAAGGGACAGAATACATTGAGAAGAATACGGCAATGCAGAAAGACAAAGTAGATTCTCTTGTTAAAAATTGAGCGTCCTTCAATTTTATCTAGTGCGATTTAAGTACAAATATAGTTTGTCCATGTATAGAGTTTATTGGCGAAAGGTCGTAGATCACAAAGTATGGAAAAAAAGAAAGAAAGGACATAAAAGTCTTCCCCGTCTTTATCGTACTTATGTGTAATTTGTAACATATGTTGTTTTTGGTTGAGGTACGTCACTATTTCTTTTCGCACAACACTTTTTCCCTTTTTTTTCCCCTTTTTTGTTTTTGTTTGTTTGTTTTTTTGTGTGTGTTTTTTTGTTTTTTGTTTTGGTTTTGTTGTTTTGTTTTTTGTTTATCTTGTTTTTAATTGTTTGTTTTGTTTTTTGTTATTAGAAATTTATATTTGTAGGTTTTGATGACTGGATTTATAATGGGTCAAAATATCACTATAGCTCCCTCTAGGAGATATTAAAATGTACACAAGTGAAATCTTCATTCAAATTTATCAACGGAAGCTGGCGTTTTACTGTTTGGACGGCATGGCCTCTCTTCATGTAATTATTCACTGCTGTAGTATATTACTTAACGATATGCTTAAAAGAAAATTTCCAAAGCTCAACTCTGCCACGGGATATATGCTCCCTTTATTATTGATTCCACAAAACTATCTCAAATACATTTTCAGTATCTTGAAAATGTGCTATTTTCTGCAGCTTAGATATGCCTGCCAGAAAACATAATTAAGAAGTTAGAGACCAATGCCTTCATATTAATAGGTCAAAGCTGCATAATCAGATCTAGTGTATACATATTGCAACAACTAAAGATTTCGGATGAACATTTCTGTAACCACATTTTGGATTTGACGCTTAACGTAGACGTTTACATTTTGCGTCGAGTTTATATTGTATCTAGCTGAATCTCGTGGCACCCTTTACACTAAAGGAGACTGTAAACATCGCCACTCTGTGGATCTGTCGGTGGCAGTGGACAAATATACGTTTACAGAATAATGTTTAGTCCCGTTATTGACACTTTCTTAAACGTACTATTGTTGTTATAGATGAGACCCTGGCCAATAATGAACGGAATTTTAGCAATAGACGATGAAATAGGAGAAATGCAGCGGCGAATGGATTCCTTATTATCATTTATTATAACTGAATTTAGAGCAGGTTTCTGGTCCAAGACCGGTGCGAGAACGATACTCGAGCTACAGACAGGACGTTTAAGGGTAAACGTGTATTGACCATATAGGCAGGTTTATCTCGGTTTTTACCGGTGCGGCAAAGATAACATTTTATTATTCAGATCCGCAATGGGGGGCTGTCACCAGTAGGTGTCACTACTTCCTTTGGTATCCACCTGCTACATGATGAGACATTAAAAGGATAAAAAAATCAGCTTCATTCGTCGGTCAAAAATGCCATCGACACAGGAAGGAGGTACTTACCAACATGCAGGTAAGTATATTCAACATGCCACATTGTCTGCACCGAATCGAACTAAAAACTGATATGTTTTCAAGTAGGTACCTGTTATAATGAAATGTAATAAACGATCCCTTTGGAATTCGTCTGTACATTTTCATCATGTTGACGTTACTGGTAAGTTATGCGCAATCTTTACCCTCTTGAAAGGATACACGGAATCCTTGTATTTCTGAACATTAAAATTTAACCCTTAATCCACTTTCTGTTCTGTGGACAAATTTTCGGAAGATATGCATATACATTTAGTCACAAAATATTTGTACGCAATCCTACTTTTGTTTAACACACATGCCATCCAATAACAGAATAAAACCATATGGGTAAAACGACAAGTTGGAGACAAAGTCCAGTAACCAGATATAAGACTGAATATTTAAGACAGTTTATCCCCAGAGATATGTCTAGCCAAAATCACCACAAGCAAAGCTCTTTCCCCCCTTGAGACCCTGAATATCCGATATACACCACCCAATGAAACCATAGATCAGAACCGTTTTTTCTTTTTTTTTTTGCAAATAGTGCACACTGAATCCCCTTCTTCCTGACGTTCGTGGCTTGTCAAATAAGGATAAAGCGTTTTCCGTGTAGTCTTATCGTTCTGATTACGCCTTATTTGTAGGTGAGGACCTACACTATGTAGGCATTTCCTCTCCAGTGAATACATCTATCTCCCGGTGTGAATGTCTTTTATGAACTTTGGCAGCGACTTGAGGTGGCGGAATGATTTGGGAGACGCGCATTGATTTCCATGATTGCACAAAGTAACAAAGTCAGCAGTGCAAAATAAGACCATGGAGCTGGAATACTAAAAAGGTCAGTTCACTGTATAAAGGTAACCCTTCCAGATAATATTTTATTGGCAGGCATAACATTTACTAATAGACTATTCCTCCTAGGTCGAAAATGCATATCAGTAGTAAACGATAATTTTAGGCCACACATAAAATCCCCACCGTCATTTAGATAAATGCGATCCTTATATGAGACTTCCCAGCACTATATAACCGGCCCAAATCTTGATTAGAGATTCAAATAAACAGAATCTTCGAAGTATATATATATATATATATATATATACTTTGTTCCCCTTGAGACCTTTAATATCCGTTGTATATCACCCAATGAAACCACAGATCAGGGCCATTCTTCTTCTTTTTTTGATAGTACAAAATGAATACAGTAGAATCTCCAATTAAGACCACCTCCATAAAGAGACCGCTTCTGTATTAAGACCACCAATTTACAGACCAATTTTGTTTTTCCTTTATCAAATTATATCCCAATTAAGCCCACTCCCCTATTAAGACTAAATTTTTCAGTCCCTTGGGTGGTCTTAATAGGGGGATTCCACTGTACACTTCTTCCTGGGATCAGCATGTAACTTGTTAAATACGGATATGGCGTTTTCCCCACCCCTGCCATACATCCGCCAGTTACGAATGTTAAGGTTTTGTCACGTGACCGACGTCATACTGTACATTGGCTTTACATGATGCCCTAACTGTTGCCTGATTGGATGCACGGCTGAGATAAGCCAGGTGGGGTGCATTCCATTAATAAACGTAGACCGTTGGGTCAAAAAAAAAAAAGTACACATTTGTTGTCACGCCTTAACAAAACTGTCACACGTCATTTTAATTCACATATTATGCAACTGCCTTGATTGTTTCAATTTTATACATTTACTTTGACGACCTGCAATTACAAAGGAAACATTATCGTGCAGGTTACGTCAGTAGGGTGTCACTTTCATTTTCAGTTTCATGGAACATACTGGAGATGTTATCTTGAAACAACTTCAAACAGCTCTCACTCACACGCACGCATATACGCATATATATATGAACACAACCATTATGTATGTAAATCAGTGCAGAGGATACTTGCAGAATATTTAGTATTGCGTAACTAAGATTCATGGAAAAATAAAAGTCATGTTTCAATAGCATGACGGCATGACCTGCTGTGGCAGCACTGCGTGTCGATGTTTCGTATTGATGAGACAGGTGTTGAAAACTGATGCCGGATTATCACGAGTGGAGCCTTTTAAAATCATGAATAATGAAGTTTATCAGATGCCCATGCAAAATAGTACTACAAAAAACTTCGCATACGCATTTGGTCACACGTACTGCTGATGAGACAGGTTTAAAACTGTGCTAATTCTTTGTTCGTGAATTATACATTGTCTACTTCCTGAAATTTCAATTGATAATGTTCTCTCACAGCGGGGCACATCTAAGCGTGCATAAGTGAATGGAACAAGGAATGCAATATTAAAGCAAACAGATGTCTGTGTGCTTTTTCGCCATTTCTTCCCAAAACCACAAAACAGGTGGATTAGAGAATAATACATATATATATTCAAACATGCGCAATAAAAGCTGGCGTTGAGAGGTTTCGTGTTTACGGGATTTGAAATCTAACAATATGAACAACAGCCCCGAGAGAGCTAATAGTTTAAAAACCATGTCCCATAGCATGTTTTGTTTGTTTTCTTTATTCGATTTTCTGTTGGATCAATGTTATAGCCTAAAATAGTTTTCTCATTTCAAGCAGTACCGCAATGCTCTGGCGTTTCTCTTCAGGTAAATGGTGTCTAGAACAGGACTATTTGATGTCTTTGGATTACCTTCTAGCACATGGAGCACTTTTCTAAATTGTAATGAAGGTAACCACAGAAAGATGTAAGTAGAGTTTTACAAAAGCGGCATTATAAACGACTTGGTCCTCCACCAACAGCTCTGCTTCAAAGGTAAAATGAGACACTCTTCTTCAAAAGCACTGACAGTTAGATTTTAGCAACATTCGGTGCTGTGATTAACTCTCTCAAATCCTACTCGCAGTTTAATTTGCCTGGAAAAAATTAATATGTCACATAGGTTTTGCATGCATAAATTGTTTTGAAATTTTGACATTTTACAGACGCCATTGCTGTACAAATTTAACCTCAGCAACGCTGACCTTAACACGTCTGATTTTGCTTGCGCGCGCGCGCGCGCGCGCGCGAGAGAGAGAGAGAGATTCAACACATATAATGCCATTTCCTACAACTTATTTTTTCAAATATCTAACATTGTGTTCTTGTCCTGTTTTTCTGAACTAACGTTGCCGACTGACAGAATTATCTGTACATTAAGAGAGTAAATGGTGATTGCGTCGCTCTTCGATGTTGTTTTAGGGATCAAGTCATAGGATTCCAATGTTTAAGTCAGCACTTTCGATAAGTGAGTATTACATATTATGGTAACGAGTTACACTACAGCTCTGCACGTCGGAGGAAAAATCAGCCACTAGCTGTTGTTGCCCGACATGATTGCTTTTGTCACCTTTTCTGCGGCTAATACAAATATGCCTGAGGCATTTTCTCGCATTATCAGATCCGTGAAGGTTTGAATTGTATAGGTGACTTATATTTATATCTAGCTATAGTGCAGAATGTCCCGACTGCTTTGGGACACTTACACCCTCTGTGTACAGTGATGCTTCCCATACGTGATATTTAGCGCCAGTTCCTGCTATATACCAACACACAATCGACCATATTTGCAGCAGTTCCCGTGTTGGTGCTACAGGGCGCTCTGAAGCCTACACCATTGTCTACATAGCCCGCGAGACAGTTCAACGAACCCACCTGGATCTTCAAGTCTCTGTACTCTGTTATCCCCATTTTCTTCATTCATAAGTCCCGAAATTAGATCGATATATCAAAATACCTGGCATATGTTTTGCAAACGACTAATAATGTACTTCCAAGAAGCACAGCCCATCTGATACGTAAGACGTATCATTCACCGAAGTCTATAAAAAAAACCTCTTGAATATATCTGCAATGAGGGCAGAGCCTACCCTCCTTGGTATCTGCCATGGTACATTCACACAAATGCACGCATCCTATCTTGCTGGAGGGGATGAAACCTGTGTTAAGGTACCTGGAGCTCCTTGAATTGTTCTAAGGAATTTTTTTCTTCATTAACTGCGCCATACTGTAGTTTCAGTCAACAGCTTTCCCTGGTGCATGCCCTACGGATGTATAAGGCACTACGCCTAAAGAAGGACTAGAAAACCTGTTGACCTGGGCCATTATGTAATCGCTGTCATTATACGTATACCGGTACCTGAATGAACGACTTGTATACATGAAATTTGAATGTGGATTTCTCGTAACTCGGATCAACACACCTTTTGTTGTTATGAGCTCTGAAATAGTCTTAGAATCGTAACTTTGAGAGAAATACATGCACAAGTGTTTGCCGTAAATATTCTTGTGTTTGACAAACTGGGCAGGAGGGGTACAACATTGACAATATTTTTCAACTGATCCAACAACAAAACATTTGTTCTATGTGTAATAATTCATTCTCAAGTGTTAAATTCCGTCTTAAAATTGGTTAAATATCACCCTTTAGCCCCACCCATGTTTTTGTTTATGACATCAACAACTATGATTAATCACATCTTGCTTGCTAGGGCCACCAATGAATTACGTCCATATAAGTGGCAGGTTCCAGGGTGCAGTAGCCCAGTTGCTTGTCACGGTACACAACATGAGCAATTCGTGATTTAAAAAAGTGACAAAAACTCCACAAACACTTGACTGTATAAATCTGCAACCGGCACGTGTCCTGGTGTCAGTATTAAAAGAATGTTGACTTATGTTAAATAGATAATTTGAGATTTTGTACCTCTAGTGTACGGTACGCTCTTGTGCTATCTTTCAAATGCACTAAAGAACGTGTTGCTATTTGGACCAAGTAAATACAAGTATATATATATATATATATATATATATATATATATATATATTATGACAAAGCAAATGTCACTATATAGTCGCACGTTTAAAATCAGACAACTTTCAATCCAATTTTATATATATATATATATATATATATATATATATATATATATATATATATATATATATATATATATATATATGCACCTACCTTAGAATAAACTGGCAACCTGTGACATGCGCGTAAAGCTTCCTTGGAAGAGTTGGACGGTACTTGCTGGACATGATTATTATAAGGGTCTGCGTCTTGTGTAACATCACAAACTTAAATTCTCAACGTGGTTGTGTGCATCTGGCAATTTTGGGCTTGATAACGTACACAAAGGCCTGCAGATAATTGACAATTAGACCAATCCAACTACTTCAATCGATGACCAGCAAAAAGCTGGCTGTGCATGTGTTTGGCGCTAGCTCCGAGCAAACAACATGTTCAGAGACACCTTGCGCGAAACCATGCATGATCGATCGCTTGAAACCAACCCGAAGAGGCTTGACGTGATCCGAGGCTCAACACTTGACAAGCTTTCTCCGGCTCATTGTTGTATAATCAGTTGATAATCGGTTGTCTGCAGTCCAGTGGTGATACATATAGCGCAACTCGCACAGTCTGAAAGGAAACTATATTCTTTCCTATAAACGTGACCTTCCGGTCTTAATACGAAGAACAGAAAGTTCGTGCGCCTTCCCTGCAGAAGCCATTTTATTTAGGGGATGTGACTGTGTACATTTGTCTCCATAAGTTTGCAACACAATAACCTGAAAATCCACAAACATATGGAAACACAAACTTTTCCAAAATAGATGTCTCCTTAAATGTTAACAGAAGACTGGTGTATTTGCCTCAGCTGCAATGGTTACCAGTTTATTTAAGCTCACCCAGACATAGAATGCGATGGGAATTACAATTGTGTGCATAAGGTTGCGTATCAAACTGAATACACTTATGCTTGAACGGACCATGCATGATCTTGCGTATTGGCTTAATGTACATTAACACACACTAGTTTTTGTCAACATCGATCTTATGTCCCATCAGGGTTTAAAAAGAAACAACGGAGTTCATCTTTGCCTCAGTGATATTCGAACCTCCTTATTGCATTTGTCTTGACACGGCATTTGCATACAAACAACCGTACAGGTATCATGAATAATCACTCTCGAATGCCACGTGTTTAGAAAATTGATTTGTTAATATGTGACAAGAAAGCTAATAATATCAAATGACCGTCTTTTTCTATCTTTTTCTATCTTTCTTTCTTCCTGTTTCTAGTTTGGCTTACCTTTACATTCTTAGTACATGCTTGTTTTTTGTTCGAAGTTGAAGTGTCCTTTTAAAATATAATCAGTGAAATTATATTATTAAAGTAATTTATTGCTCATTGTTGTTTCAATGTTTCGTCGCTATTCCCAGCCCTTGGATAGCAGTTCAATTTGATGTTGACGGTAGCAAAACACAAAAATGACCAAGATCACTGATTTAAGAATACGCCTAGGTTATCATGTCTCGAATGGTCAAGCAAATTCAAGAGAGTCATGTTAAAATGAGTGGCTTGTCTATGCGAATATTGAAAAAGGATACATGGGACAAATTTTAAGAGGGAACATTCTCATTACACTGTGCTAATCAGGAGGCACCCAGCATTATTTTCCATGAGAACGGCACAGGTCATGAAGTGACACCGCGATCCACTATTATCAATTTTCTATAATTGTGTTTCCGTGGATACATATTATCATTTCAAAGATATTGTCATGCAATTTGTACGATATTCTACTCACTAAAATATCATGTGCAAAATAATTTTCTTTTCTAGCCTTCTTAGCGGTGGCAAATATATCGCATGCTTGGAATGATACAAAACGTAAACGCAAGTTTGGAATGATACAAAATTAAGTGAAATAAGTGTGTATTTCCAAACATTCCTATGTTGATCAATATTTTCACGAATGTGACAGGCTGATCGTCAAATCGTCTCCTCTTTTGCCATGTACCAACTCACATAGACACACAGGTATTAAAAGCAACACGCAGAATCTCTGGATATCGGTAGCGCAGTTTGAGATGATTCAGTTCAAATTGGGCTTAATCGTGACGTCGCAGATTGAAAAAAAATCATACAATGCAAACAAGAGCTCGTTATTCAGAAGCTGACTGAAAGTCTATTTACCTCTCAAGCCACACTCAGTAGTTCGCAGTTCTAAAATTGAATGAAAAAAATATAGATTTTAAAACAGTATCAGACACATCATGAAGCAAGTGTGATTTGCAAATATGTCTGACACAAATGGTGGGACGGCTATGGTTTACAATTTCACAATTTTCCTATGTTGAACACCCGTTTTCAAGAGAAAATGACTCACAGTCGAGCAATGCTTGTGGTACAGTATTAGAAGAGCGCGTATTGACGTTTCTGGGGACCCAGGTGTTTTAAAACAAGCGCATCTTTAAGAGCGAGTTGTAGTTTGGTTTGTTTCTAGTTGGAAGTGACTTTGCGTGGGATGGGCTCTGTTACCTATTAGCTGGATTTGCTTGTCCATTGACGGAAATAAAATCAAACAGACAGCCGTCGACGTTGTATTGTTAAGCATGTCTGTGTACATTCTTTTGGGCCACCATATCATCACTCCATATTGTATATGGCACACTTGTATCAATTTACTCATCGCAGCGTTAGAGAGGATATTGTTTCATTACATCCATTAGGTGCCTTCCTACGGCGGCTCTTTCGTGTCAACGAAACCAGTCCTTAATTGTCCTCTACATGTACACGGATTTTAGAGTAAAGGCAAAATATTCACGTTTTCAATTAACTCTCGCAGTGCCAATTTTGACAAAACTTGATGTGCTCTCAATAGCCACGACGATACTGGATTCATGTCCTTTGTAAACCGCCCTTTCATTCAAGTGTCAGCATGCCTACAGTTGCTGAGACCATAAGAAAGGTCAAAGGTTAACAGCTTTCTCGGCGCACCTTGGGAGCGTTGCGAAGGAAGCTGTTGAATCAATCAAAACTTGGCACTTAAAGAGTTACAAAAAGGTTTATCTACTATGTATTGCTTTAATTTAGCTCCATTCTTATTTTCGCTTATTTTGACTGATGGCACAAAACAACGAAAAATAAAAAACACACTGATGTAGTATTATAACATTGTTTAATTGGAATTATGTTCAAAACAGTGAAATTAAAACTACGGTGAAATGTCAAAAATACCACATCCGTGAAAATTTCAACATGGCAAAATTAAACAGTTTCCAGTGCCTGCTTGACTTGCAAGGAAAGGTTAAAAGCACCAGCTGGGGGCGTTCACTGACATTCTCTAATTGAACACACTGGCAAGACACCTGCTTTACGATATACAAGATTAAAAAATTAAGAGGCAAGAGTTGTTCACATGAAGATGTTCCTTGTCTAAAAATGCGTATCTTTGTTAAATTTTCATCACATATATTTGCATGGCTGCAACATATATTGTCATACCTGGCGGGGGATCTGATGCATGAAGTGGCTTAAAAGAATTGCTATTTCATTCTTGTTAATGTGTCGCTCCCGACAGGCTAGTGAAATTGACATCTGTCAGTTTTGACAAGACTTTTCGGAGCAAAAGCCTTTTAATGTGGTCCGAATAAAATATGTTTCCGCATAAAAGCACATACCAGCTTCACGAAGTGATTTTTAGGTTACAGTTCATTTTATTCTGCTGTTATCAAAGCTCAGCATGCAAAATGTTTTGAGTTAAAACGTTTCAGGCAAGAACCCTTATTTTAATTGAAGTGAAGAACCAATTGTGTTTGAACTTCACTTATATTCTAATATTTCAGCTTTTTACCATTTTCATTCTGGGAGAAGCACTGTGCGTAAATTGCTGTCCATGAAAAGATGTGCATTCGAGACAATAATAATTAAAAACCAGTAGCTCTCCGATATGCCAATAGGAGGTATTCATATTTAAATGCGGTCCTACTCTTACACCTATTGAGCAAAAGAGGGAGCCACCTGCATCAGGGCAGATCCATGTATTTAGCATGGTCAAAAGTACTTTCTCAATAAAATAAACAACACGAACACAGAATAATTTCAAGAAAATGTTTTAACATATATTTGAAACATAAAGGATGCCTTAATTGATTCGAAATGAGCTCTGTTTTGGTTGAAAAGGTGTTATTTATGGATTTTTATGTAGTATATAATACAAATCTGCCCTGATCATGGTGGAAGCATCAGTCTGTTGCCCCGGCAACACAGGAAGTGAGCAGGAGTGCAGTTAAATATAAATGTCCCCTATTGACGTGTGACAGACATTGAAGTGTAACAGATTTTTATATGCTTCTTCCGTCTAGCACGGCTAGAATCAATTTTTCATCCTTCCGCCCTCAAACCGCCCAAAAGCACCCGGATGTAAATTGTCCGCTTTCACATTGCTAATTTAATTAAATAAACAGTAAGTACAAAATATTTTGGCTGACAATAGTGAAAGGACCGAAACTGATGGAATACCCAGGTTTATGGCTCACAAAATCCTAAGCATACGATAGATACTACATCATAACTTCGCGATTATAACTTTATGTAAATATACATGACATGTTTCGGATAAGAGGCTATCAAACGACAAGATAAGCTTACTTTTGGAATTACAGATTTTATGTTTTGTAAATTTTCATACGATATTGCAACAAAAAATAAAGGAATGTGACGACAATATCGCACTCCCGACGTTTTTGTTGTTGCTGTTGTTTTGTTTTGTTTGTTTTATTTCAATTTTATTTTTCCGAAGATAGCTCAGTATTGTCAGTTGTGTAGGCCACTGTCGCAATCAAGGTCCATCCCTATGGGAGCTAAGCGGTAATGACCATACGTTGCAGTCAAATATTGCCCGCTTGGAAAAGATCAAAGACCGAGATACGCCTTTTTACCCGGTTTATCAGTGCCTTGGCCCAGACAGGAAAGCGCATCAGCCAGTAATGCGGCGATGCCAGCTCAGTTTAAACCTGGCGTAATGGGCTGTCCAACTGGAGCATTGTTGCAAAATTTTGCTACAAAGACAGTTTAATGTATTTGTAAATTTTTGTAGGGCTATTCTTTCACATCTGCTTGTATATCATATGTCATCATACATGTATGTATACAGAGAAAAGGAGAGAGAGAGAGAGAGAGAGAGAGAGAGAGAGAGAGAGAGAGAGAGAGAGAGAGAGAGAGAGAGAGAGAGAGAGAGAGAGAGAGAGAGAGAGAGAGAGATATAATGTAAATTAGTTAAGTTTTTTCTTTAGTTCAAGGATATTTTTTGACCAAATGTCTATCTTTAATTTTTCATTTCGGTGTTAAAAATTCATTATATTTGGTACTTTTGTTATTTAAGAACATTATTATGATTCATTGGCAAAAAAGGATACAATAAATGTTTTCTGATACCTGTAGTAGGTAATTACTATGAACTGAGAACAGTACTGGTCATAAGAATTGATCCCTAAGGTACACTACACTTTGTTTTCCAAGATCCAATACCTTATTTCTAAACATGTAAATCTTTGTCTTTCTGTAAGGTAACTTTTGACCGATAAAAAACCGCGTCACGAATTCCATAAATATCGAACTTTAAAAGTAAAATATCGTGACTAATGGTATTAAAAGCTTTAGATAGATCCAAGAAAATACAAAGTAAAAAAGTGCCTTTTTCAAGTCCAACGGTTAGTCTAAGAACATTACTGAGGCCATTTCAGTTGATCCTTACTTTCGATAATTCAAACTGGAGCCCAAAGTGGATCTTATGTTTGTTGAGAAATATGATGAGTCTAGTGTACATTAGTTTCCCACGATTTTTGCAAAAACAGCCAACAGAGATATTGACTTGCAGTTGGTAAATGTAGAAAGATCATCCACTGGGCACATACAGGTTATTTTACAGGTTTTTCATCCAACAGGTAATATATCTGTTCTAAATCAAGAGGCAAAGGTGTGTGTTAGAGTTCCTTTTAATTCATCACAGAGATTTCTAATAATGTCAGCTCGTATCTCGTCATAGCTCGGGCTAGAGCTTTGAGGTGTTTTTCTTTCTAACAAGAGCCTCGGGCTGTGCCCATGTAACAAATAATCTGACGTCAAAACAGGAAACGTGTAAAAGGGGAAAGAACATCCATCTTCAACATGTTTTAACAAATGTCCAAGTTACCTAAGGCCTTACAAAAATATATGTGTGGTTCCGGTAGCCTGACAGACCCTACTAAAATGGCCTAACTCTAAAATCAATGGAACAAAACAAAACAAACAAAAAATAATAATAAAAGCAAAAAAAAAAAATAATAATAATAATAAATAAAAACAAAACAAAAATACTTTCAAGCCGCCATTCCCTAAAAAAATTGATCGGACCAGGCCAGTACCAGAAACTAAGTAAGAGACTCAAAAGAGTACTTTGATTTTTTTTTTAGTGGTCCAAAGGGCCAAAGCGAGCACCGTTAGGAATGCTGGGTCTGGAAGAATGTCCCTACTTTCCCCCACCCCCACCCCCATCCCATCCCGCCGAAAATTTCGAATTTGAGCATGTACAATTGTGCATTCTGCTGAGTTTCGAGAGGAAAATCTTGCCTTGACATGGTTGACAAAATCACAACATTTTAGTCATTATTGTAATGATTTGGCTGTTTTCCCTCAAATTGTACAAAAA
The DNA here is from genome assembly GCA_964020975.1 of Hermodice carunculata. NCBI lineage: Eukaryota > Metazoa > Annelida > Polychaeta > Eunicida > Amphinomidae > Hermodice > Hermodice carunculata. The sequence goes on from OZ026629.1 coordinate 15,995,784, forward strand.
AACTGTTGGCAAAAATTAAAAAAAAAAAAAAATAATAATAATAAACCACATCGATATGCTATCAATTAAGATAAGACATTTTTATTTATGCGTGTAACGTCTTTGAGAATTTTTGCACACACGTTCATTATGTCTACCAATTCGGGGATAATTAACAGATCAATGATCCTGCAATTAGTTAGTTGTGTATTTTCTCTACAAAAGCAGGGGGAAAAGTACGTGAAAATAATGACCAGGCCTAAATGTACCTAACTTTTAGCACTGAATGTTAATTGATAGACATTATTGTATTCATGCAAGTGAAAAGAATGTACAATTGAAATGCTGCTGAAATACGTAAGATATATATATATATATATATATATATATATATATATATATATATATATATATATATATATATATATATATATATATATATATAATACATGTATATTAGGACACATATGCCAGCGTGGTGCATTATAATTGCTGAAAACACACCAAACTATGATGCATGAAATGGGAGCATCAAAACACCAGGTCATCTTGCTTTGGCTTATGTCCATGGCGGACCACACCATCATGAAAATATCAAGCATGAAGTCAGAAAATGTTAAGTTGCCGTGCACAGGTTGGTAGCTGAAATGCTTTAATTATTTATGAATTAAAAGATAAATCTAAATTTTCAATTTATGAATATTTAAGTAAAAAAATATAAGCACCAAAGGCATCCTTTTTTTATACTAAGATACTGAAATTATAAATACATGAAGCGGTCCCTCTCCATTACTTCCGTGTCGTGCATCAACAATGATTTGACCTTATTTTTGAAAATGTTCTTGCATTCACTCTATTTGATATAGCCTGGCAGGTTCTGCGTGGTATAATCATGGCGCAGTAGTACCTGCAATTACAGACCCCAGTCCCCAGGATTGGGGGACGACCTGGTCAAAACGACCAGTTTTTCTTGGCACGGGCACTTTTGCAGTGTTAAATGACCTGACGTGAACGGCCACAGTGCTGTCCAACTGGAAATCTCTCTGGCAAAATTTAGATACCCCGGAGCATTTTTCTCAACTTGTTCACATGAGAAACACTTATTTTGATAAATTCTGTAGCATTTTTCAAGAACTGTGAAGCAAAATTTTGCTACAATGCTCCACTTGGACAGCCCTGGACCACCTGCAACACGTAGTCAACGAGCAGCAAAATCACCCCACAAACGACCACCCGTAAAAAAGCGGTCTTTCAAATCAAACGTAACCAAGTTGTAAGTTAAGTAAAGTCAACTCAAACACAGCATTTTATTTCAACTTGTCTGGACAGTTAACTTGGGCCGAGGAAAAAGCATTGCTCTTGCATGTAGCAACGGTGCCGGTGGTGCAGTGACCGGTATCTAATATTTCGCTAGATTCCAGGTGTCCGTTCTCCGAGTTACTTAGGGAAACGGTCGTCAACGTGTTTTCAAAAAATGACTTACTATCTTAACTTTAATCTGTCCGCTCGATTGTGTCTTTAAGCCGTTATCATCGTTTTTTTTTACAAATCCAGATGCGACATTTTGAACATTACGCAGTTAATGCATTGGTTGCGGGACAGTCGTACAAAAATACATTTGATTTGGATATCAAAGTGAATCGGGGCCACTGCATATATCATATCATTATTGATGCTCTGAAAGATTTGCAAAATATATACTTTTTGGTTCATATATTATAACCTCTTCCCCCCACCCCCACCCCAAGATCTTTCCAATGCTCATTTACAAACCATTGGGTGCGGAATTCACAACTATCAAAATGGCAACCAAGTCGATAGGATATTTTGAAAAGGTAGTATGCAAAATATATGTGTGATTAGAGTTGAGGGAAGGTTAACTTGTCGAATGAATATAATGTACAATATATAATGGGACCTTTCTACAGTGAGCATTACCTGAAAATGTAAATACAACAACAAACAGTTACCGGTTATAGACCCCAGAATAGGTATTTGTATCAGACATTGAAGTTGTCCCCAGGCTAAAAACTGAGGAGCAGCAATAGGCTGAGTGCCAACTGCCCCACTGCGTCAAAGACGGAACTTAGTGGAGAAGGTTGCCCTGATAGTGGATACAGATCCGTAAGCAAGGGCGGGTTTTTTTTTATATAAGTGGTAATAATTTTATTTTCTCTTACTGGATGTTACCAGAAGAATGACTTGGAGTAGTTTCCTTTCAAAAAATTCCTAAACGGATCATGTTACATAAGTTAGAAATTTTGCAAAAGAAAATGGTAAAAATCACTAATAATTTTAGTCCAAGTGCACTTACTGCACTATTCTTAGATGGATTAGAAGTATAGCAATTTTGCAAATATTAACCATGATTTGACAGGTATATTTATGAACAAATATAATATGGATATGCCCTCTGCAGTTTTTCAGGGGTGGTTGACATTAACTTCTTCTGTGCATGGCTATGATAAAAGACAGTAGAACTCGTGTTATTTACAATGGTATATAAGTTTATTCTCCGTTTTCAAGGAAGTTAGCTATGTGACATGTAACCACTAGAAATACACTGTTCCAGCAGTCTTCATGAATTTCAAATATCTCTCAAACAGTTCTAAGTAAACAGTCAGAATAATATGACAGTTCTGCTTGTAGAGTATAGTAGCTGAGTTTATTTGTAAGTTATGTTGTATGACCTTTCGTGGGCAATGGCTAATTGTAAATTATATATTGTCACTTATTGAATCAGTTATGGTCCTGTCTCATTGCATACTATAAATTTTGTTTTCATATTAAGGGATCACAAAAACCCGTTTAAATTTCAGTCCCTGTCACATTCCTTTTTAATCATATGTACATATCGTTCTGCATTATCTTATTACAATAAATAAATACAATTTGCCCTTTAAAAAACTCATATGGATCTTTGTCATTCCTCAATCGCATTTGATTTTACCACAGTATACATTTACCCTAATGGCCAGTCTCTATCATGTGACATCAGTTAAATGTTTATTCTATGTGCAGACTGTCATATTATATGGCATGATATTATAGAAAGTCTTTTGCTTTAATACGCGTTCCGGAATAGGAATAATTGAAAGATTTCATATAAATTGTATACCCTTTACAATTGAAATATGGAAGTTGTAACAGTGTTACAAAGAAATTAATCCTGCAATTCGTTGCTCCATTACTGTAATTAGTGAATGCTTTGTTTTGTGGGTACTATGGTTTTATAACATATGCTTATTTCATACATTTGTCACGAAGAGCACCTACCTTTAAAGGCATATGCGAGTGATCTCATTGATTTCGATTAAAGATATGGCATATTATCGGTGACTTTTAGGATATAGCACTTCAGCAGCGTATTCCATTAATTGCCGTAATTAATTATTTTATAAGTAAGTAGGTCACAAAGTTTACGAAGCATTTGCTCAGAAGAACATCACGACTGTACCAAAAAAATCAATTTTCTGTTTCTAATATGGCAAAAATATGCAGAAACATCAAGTTCAGGAATAATTTCAAAATTATATCATTTTACATCATTTTCTCTACTAAATCAACTTGGTTTGTCAAAGATAATCTCTCTCTCTCTCTCTCTCTCTCTCTCTCTCTCTCTCTCTCTCTCTCATATATATATATATATATGTATATATATATATATATATATATATATATATATATATATATATATATATATATATATAATTTCAATGCAATGCTCAGTAATATATGCTAGTGCATGATCCTGATAGAATGGCTTGCAACACAATAATTGTTTCCTTTTTAAAGATAAATTTGCGTGTTGGGTTTGGTGTGTGGATGTATATAGGTATGTATGTGTTATTATGTAACTTATGAGATTTTAATCTGTTGTGATATCCATCTTACGGCAAAGAATACACGGGATACCCACAGGGAATTGTATACCCGTCAAGTAAAGTATATAGATGGCAATGCATATCAGAGAATGCTTATTAGTATGGTACACGTTATTTAATATGATTTTAAGAAGCACTTTACTGTCCGAGAATGTATATTTAAATTTGTGTTAGTAAATAAAACAGAAAATACACATTTGTGAGAAAAGACACATGTATGTTTTTTATATATATATACTTTTGACCACTACCTGGGTGCCCAACAGAGCTCTACAACAAGCAAACGAAAGGACAATGCCTTATATGTAGTCATCAATATGCAGATCATTAGGAAATTAAGCCAAGATGTCATAGCTGCCATATCCTCGTAAAAGAAATTTGCACAATGAGAAATACAGGAAACACAATTCATATTATTCAACATACTTCTTGACTTTGTGGACGATCGCATGCCCAGACACGCACACGGAATTTAAAAGCACAGAATCTTGTAAGGACTTCTCACTAACAGCACCTTCAACACTTTTATACATTAACTTCTAATACGAAATTGAAAAAAAATGTATATGACACACAGACGGGTCGATAAATGTATTATTTCCGTCTCATTTCTACGAAATATGCCCTGAACAACTATTTCTGAAGGAGGCAGGACCTATTTACTAAGATAGGAACAGTGATAAATGAGGAAGATGTAAGCAGGCTTTTAAGCAGCAGTGATTTCTGTCAAGATATGACCGCTACATGCAGGACCTCATTTAACTTCTGTACAAACCCCGCTTATTTCACTGAACAGCGAGCTTAATTACCTTGATAAAGTATTTCGAGCAGGTATAAGCATTACGCGTTGACAGATGCAATCGCTCGGATACAATATGACCGATCTGAGAAGATGTGTGCCAAGTTTGAGCACATTATTGGGGTGATAGGGCTGAAGTAAGAAGGAACCAGAGTTAGAGATATTTAGCTGATATGCAAATAATATAATTCCTTATGTTCTACCTTAGGAAGATGCTAATTAAATACATCCTAGGTCTACAGCTGTAAAAATAAATCATACAGTTTACATATACATAAAAAAATTATCGCGAGTCTGCGACCGGCATTTATACCTGTTGAAATAAGTTTTAATTTACATGAGGAAAAATGTGACTGCACTGCATTATGTTCCGAGCCGAGTGACCCTGGTTATGGCAGCTCGTCGATCTCAAACCAAGCATGGAAATGTTCGTGCGTTTCTTGAATATTTAATTCAGTGATCATAACATAATTAATAGCTTTGAAATATGAACCTGATCGCCACTTTCTCGTTACTTTGTATTTGCCTTTAGAAATCTGTGAAGTGTATTTATAAACGCAATCAATATGATGCGCGGAGCGTTCTTGCATAAACATCTTACGTTTAATCGTTTTCATGAGCATAGCGTTGTCTTGTCATTTGTTGGTGTTTCGGATCAAAATGTATGCTCCAGTCTTTAATTCAACCTGGTACGACTCTATTATAAATCATCCTGTCCAAAGGTCTTGTCGATGGTTTACAAAGACAGTAGCCTGCAGCGTCGAGTGCTGATCAACTTAGGTCGAACACAGATCCCCCTTCCCCGTTATGTGAGTCATATTTAAACACTTTCATTACACCTAGTCTGCTTTTATGATGAAAGATACACCGACTGATGTAGTTTAAGGTGATCCTTGTAATCCTTTTGCACGTCAGGAAATCCATGCACTTAAGCTCTGGAGTTTGAAGTGTCGTCTGTACTGGAACCATTGTAGGAAGCGCAAAGTATCTATAATTGCACTGTTTACTTAGCCACACATCAAACCCCATCACGCATTTTTTTTTTTAAATAAGGAAAACAATTGTGTTGCAATGCATTGTATTAGAATCATGCACTGACCTATATTATTGAACATTGCATACATATATATATATATATATATATATATATATATATATATATATATATATATATATATATATATATATATATATATATATATATATTGATTAAAAAGCCTGAGAGAGAGAGAGAGTGAGAGAGAGAGAGAGAGAGAGAGAGAGAGAGAGAGAGAGAGAGAGGAGAGAGAGAGAGAGAGAGAGAGAGAGAGAGAGAGAGAGAGAGGAGAGAGAGGAGAGAGAGAGAGAGGAGAGAGAGAGAGAGAGAGAGAGAGAGCGAGAGAGAGAGAGAGAGAGAGAGAGAGAGAGAGAGAGAGAGAATATGGCCATGCTGGTACTAGAATTAAAAGTCCTCAATAATGATTTTCAATCGACAATTACTTAGCTGTAATTAGTACTAACAGGGTTTAGCGACCGGACTCGAACAGCTCAGCTATGGGCCGTGGGGCCGTGGTTCGAATAGGGTGGTGCCTGGCATCATTTATTTTTTATCCTGGTTAATATATATATATATATATATCTGTGTGTGTGTGTGTGTGTGTGTGTGTGTGTGTGTGTGTGTGTGTGTGTACCATGTGATATACAATATAATGTTGACTTAGCATGTAACTGGTAGTTTCCATTTTACTATGAATGTTGAAAGGTAACGGGTAATAATCCCGGGGTAATACATTTACACACACACACGCGCGCGCGCGCGCGCGCGCGGATTCTGCAGCAAATACAGTTTTACTTCCCCATTCGGCACAGATTTTTAAGGCTTAGGTCCGTCCCTATGTTGGCATGGTTAGAATATATAATTATAAATAATGTGTGTATATACCTACATATGTGTATTATGCACATGGGTACATATATATATATATATATATATATATATATATATATATATATATATATATATATATATATATGTGTGTGTGTGTGTGTGTATATATATATGTATATATATATATACCATAAGGATTAAAGCTGCGCTCGCTTGTCGCGGTACCAGCCGGTTACATATTATTGTAAGTCGTGCATGAAGATGGCCCAAGCAATCGCCGTGCATGTGTCATCAGAATGCCGCGAAAATCTGACACTTTGCAGCCAATCAACCGCGGTCTCCATAAGGTCCAACGATGTCTGAACATCAATTTCACCATGCAAACATAGGAAACCTAACCATTTATTATACAACTATAACATTGCAAGGCATCCCAAGAGTCTCGTCACATGGCTATCTGTAAAGATCAAGACTGACGTAATGTGGAACTCGCATTGTAACGGAACGGCTTCCAAGCCATCCCAGACTCTTAGTATGCTAAGACGTGGCATTCCTGCATGTCCAATCAAGGTGAAGACCAAGGCCTACAAATCACCATAGTTAGACGTATAAATTGGAAAACGCCCATGTGCTTGGTCATCGCCCACCCTAAAAGGCACAGAATTCGTCGAGTCCACACAAAATGCGGCAGCACGTTTCTGCATGTTACAAAGCGACAACAGCGGACCGTACAACGTCAACAGTACTAGTATGACAAACCAGTTAGGACGGGACACATTACATGCTTGTCGTACACTACATAATGCAGCTATGTGCTTTCTAAAGTCAACACGGACTTGTAAAGATTCTTTTTTTTTCCATCAGAGATAATTTGAACTTCTTACATTACCAACAAGAATCAAGAGTTAAAATTTTTTAAAGATTCCTTTTTTTCCATCAGATATAATTTGAACTTCTGACATAACCCACAAGAATCAAGGGTGAAAGTTCGATTTAGTACCAGCCACTATCATCCCATACAAAATTCCTATCTTTGTTCCGACTGTGTTGGTTTGGAACAGTCTGCCAGCAAACGCAGCTACCGCACCGTCAAGGAAACCTTTCAAGCGGTAGCACGTCCAACCTTAAGGATGTGTAAACCCTACTTCATCCACTGGTTATAGCCTGCACCTGGTTTATTTACTATAATTACTCCTAACACCCAAATGCTCAGTGCACGTCACCGGCTGACATAGTCTTCGGACTTATATGGAGTCAGGTAAAGACTTTAAACTCATCGACATTTCTAAACATACAAGTATTTCCCTGTGACAACAAGCCTGAAGCCGAACACTGCGTTAGGAACGTTTTTCCTATAAGGTCATCTTACTTGTCAGTCAGCATAGCTTTTAGGATGGTCGGTGTCCGTAATTCACATTTTCGACTTCCCCAAAACCACTGGCTGGAACCAATGCAAACTTGGTAGGGGATTACTTTGGATAATTGTCTTCCAAGTTTGTTTGTTTTTTAAATGGTTTACAGGGAATTTTGTATTTCTTATGCTTTCATATATTCTGAAGCAAAATCTTCCAAAACAAAAAACATCTTCTCCAGAACCGCTTGGCCAAAAGGAAGCATTCACATTTCGTTTTAACATATTTTATTCGAACGAATACAATTGGGGAGAAGGGCAAAGCCCTATATTAACCCCTCTTGTGGAAGAAAGACGGACGGACAGGACAGATGGAACAACACAGTACCAAGTGTGAGGTTCTAGGTACACTTTCCATCCACTGTAAACGGGCCACATCGCACTCTGTGACAAGTTGAAGGAAGACATCACAAGTGTAACAAGACAGACAGTGGGGCTATAAAGATATAACTAATCATAGGCTAAATGTGAAAAAAATGTAAATATATTTTCTGAGCAAAGTAACAGTCGCAGGATTAACAACGAACTAAATGAATTATGTTATGGCATCAGACTGAAAGCGTTTAGCTTTTAAGATCTGGTCATGGGCAACCAGAATTTATGTTTATTATTATCGAAACTGCAGCCTGAAGTACCATACATGGTTGTTTCCAGAATAAAAGGAGCATAATTTATTACCACGCTGTGGAGACAATTCCTTGGGATGATATGATAGGGACAAAGAAAAAAATAATGCTATATATCTTCAATGTCTTGCCCGCATCTACACTCTGGAGAATCAATAACACCAATATCAAACAGGTGAGCATTCAGCTGACTGTGGCCCATGCGCAGTCAAGCGTGGATGACTGCCGGGAATCGTTTACCAACATAATAAAGTTGAGTTTGCTTAACTGATCTTGGTACATTCTGGGTAATTTTCTGTTTGAAATCAAATAAAGACTCTGAATTTCGTACTCCAGAAGGAAGTTGGTTCTAAAGTTTTGGTTGTGGCTGGGAAAAAAGATGTGTAAAAGAGTTGAGTTCTAGGTCTAAAAAGTGGTATATTTGGCGTCTGTCTGGTATTGTATCTTCTATTGTGATTTGGATCGTTGGGAATGATATTAGTGAGGTATTCTGGGACTATATTATTTTTTATTCTGCACATATATATTTATTTGCTCCTTTCTCTGCGTTTTGCCAATGATGTAAAATCAGTTTCTTCATATAACTTAGCATTTGGTGTAGTCCGCATGGCACCAGATATGACACGGGCAGCAGCCAGCTGAATGCTTTCATGTCTGAATGCATCCGCCTGGGTGCAGCCGTCCCAGATAATGCAACCATATTCCATTTAAGGTATAATGAAAGAAATGTGTATCATTTCTAGAGTCTTTCTATCAAGGCTATATTGCAAAGTTTTCAAAATGTTGAGCTGCTAAGTAGCTTTCATGACTATCGTATTTATGTGATCATGCCACCTGAGATCAGATCGAAGTAAAAGTCCTAAATGTTTATGCTGGTCAACACTACCCAACTGATGTCATTGGAACGCTAAAGGAGGGTGATTCGTCTGGTTCGAATAATTTTTAAACCAAAAATTCATATTTTATTATGTTATCTGCAGACCTGCTCTGGTCCCCTCTGTTGCTAGGTAAGGGAACAATGCCTCCGCCATGATGAGGGCACATGGTTAGCCATGTCACTGAACCATCCGAGAAGAGCGCTTTTTCTACTGAACAAATGGAATTTTCTACATATGTTCAGCATTTTGTGTCTTTAAAATTTTAGTGAATGACTTTTCTTAAGGTGTTTGCTTTCTCGAGTTATTACTTTTATCATAGAAGCTCATTTGGCCATGCTTAACACATGATTCTGCCCTCCTTTCTGTCAAGTTCCTTGTTGTAGCCTAGGTGGCAGCACAGGATCCTAGTTAATATGAATACCTCCTATTGTTTCGAAATTCCTTGGAGATACCACTCCTGGGGACCCGTAAAGCTTAATGTGTCCAAAATGGAACGCTGTGATTTTCCCTGCGGCTATTTTTAAAATTGCTTTTTGTGTCTTTCGGCCTTTTTTGACTTTTCGACAAAACCGTCCTTCAGATTCTACTGAAACGACTTGACACTTTTTGTGAAAGGGTCCAATAAAGTTGTTGACTGGGTGGTGTTACTATGGATTCCTGATTTTTATCCATATTTTTTTCTACAATTCGGATACTTAAGGGTTAATACATACATTTCAATTGATTACTATGGGAGTCATGGGATTACGATTGTAACTAAATCACATTTTTGACATCCCCAAAACCGTCACTCAGATCCTTTTAAAGCACGATGAAGATGTGCCCTGGCTGGATGTCTACCAAGTTTGTTCAAATGGTCTCTTTCCAATGTTTTTTCTTTTTTTGTTTTGTTTTTTGTATTTTCGGTTTTGGCTTTCCTTTTTTTCTTCTTTTTTGGATTGCATCAGAATTGTAAAGGGTCTGTTCTAGTGACTGCCCAGACCTTAAACTGGTCAACAGGTGATGCTGTGATTGTTTTCTATTCATAATTTTTGTGTGTTTGCGCGAATTTTGAATTCTTCTCCAAAATCATGCTACAAATTACTCTGATTCTTGGTGGAAATGTTCCTGCTTGAAGGGTCAAACACAGTCATCAAGTGACGTTAGTGTAGATTCCTGACGAGTAAGATTTTTTTTTCAAATTTGAGTACTTATAGGTTAATGCACACATTCAACCGCTTTGAAATTGCATAGGGACATTTCTAGGTATGAGGGTGAGACCAACACACCACTTGGGTAACCTAAAACTCATTCTTAAGGTCCGGGACTATTCAGTGACTTTAACAGCTAACCTTATAACGTGAGAGCTATTTGAGCTGGGATTTTAATCCTGGTAGCCCCCTCTGCCGGCCAGATCTACGTGATACTTGAGTAGCCTTCACGTCACACGATAACTTTCATAAATTTGACTGTTTTCTTGATCACCTGAAAACTTTTTGAGTTCGGACCTTTATTATTGAGCCAGTACTTTGATTGGTGCATGACAGTCTTTCAAGCAAGATGACTTTGATCTTATTCCAATGGTCACATGATCACGACGCACATGTAAAGTGGATGCAAGCTCGGCTGAGCACAGAACTGTCGCAACCCTCTTGTTTTTCGAGCAGTCTCAGTAATAAATAATAATCAAATTGAGTAACCAAACCATACTAATTGTAAACTGAGTCACTTTTTCATGGCTAAAATAGTGACGATCGAGCCAAAAGGCAGACCAAGTTTAGCCCAGAAAATACGGAGATTAGTCTGTATAGCAGGCAACATTCCATTAGTGTAAACTACTGACATCTTTATGTGACACGGAAAGTGCATAGTTATTGTATGCGCTTCGGTAACAGGAGGCATTCATATTTAACTGCGATCCTGCTCATTTCCTGTGTTGCCGGGGCAACAGACTGATGCTTCCACCATGATCAGGGCAGATTTGTATTATATACTACACAAACATCCACAAATAATACCCTTTCAACCAAAAGAGAGCCCATTTCTAATTATTTTTGGCATCCTTTATGTTTCAAATATATGTTAATACATTTTCTAAAGATAATTGTGTGTTTGTGTTGTTCATTTTATTGAGAAAGTCCTTTTGACCATGCTAAATACATGGATCTGCCCTGATGCAGGTGGCTCCCTCTTTTGTTCAATAGGTGTTACAGTAGGACCGCATTTAGATATGCATACATCCTATTTGCATACGCCGATCACATACTGAAATTCTGGCAGCTGAGGGACAAAGTGACCAATGGAAAGGTGTTTTTAAATTGGCTCTCACAGCGCATGCTCAATAGAAAAAAGTAGCAGTGAGGCGAGCAGAATCTATGTTAATTGCAGAAGAACTAGGTAGACCAAAACCGAAATGAAACCCCTTAATGGTGACAACAGCCGATGGCTCAAACTAATATCGACAGTGTGAAAATTCCGTTGGTGTCTGCCTGATTCTACTTGTCGCGAAAACATTAAGGGGCTCAAATTCGCCTACACGGATGATTGATATTCATAAAAAGTTCATAAAACATGAGGAATAAAGCTGTACGTCATTTTTGTCCACCATTTTCCAGATTCCTTGTTCGAATACGGGGAACAATGGAAAAAAATAGTGCTGTAAGGGTAAGTTAACGTACCAGGTACATGGGACAGGGTGTTCATTTCATGGACCGCTGCTTGCAAAGTTTGATTTCTCCTGAGCCCTGTAAATTTATTGAACCTAATCACTAACTGTTATTACAGTGTACAACGCTGAAACAATGCGCTGCAACCTTTTTTGCGTGCTTCGTGGTTTCACATTAGTTGGAAACTACGGCGAGAGGCCCGTCCAAAACTTATCTTGGCAGTGTATTCAGATATTTTCATAACTATTGATAGTACGGGCACACTTTATGTGCTGTGCAAACGAAGTCCCCCACAGGCCTACTCTCTCCTGGTCTGCGTAAAATTGAGTCAAACTCGTGCCAAGAAATGTTGTTGACGGCGGGCCTGCTGTCCTAATATTTCTAAACTTTGCTTACAAAGTTTTTTTATTTTTTTAAAATTTTATTCATTTATTTATTTATTTATTTATTATTATTATTATTATTATTATTATTATTATTATTATTATTATTATTATTATTATTATTATTATTATTATTATTATTATTATTATTATTTGGTTTTTCTATCTGTGATTTTCCTTTTTATAGGAACGCGATATATTAAAAAAAATGAAAACATGCATTTTATATCCAGGCACAGTTGCACGGTTTGAGCGGTAAAAGCTTGTTGTGAATTCGCTTTTTTTCTTTTTTTTTTTTCCTTTTTTTTTTTTTTTTTTGCCATTTTCGCTCACTTCACTGATGACCGTGAAACTGGTCCAAGATGGTAAAATTAGAACTTTGTTTAAATTACCGAAATGTAAAAAAAAAAAGGTGAAAATTGTACACACGTAACAATAAACAGTATCTTTGCTGCACAGAACTATGCACGTGCAATCAATTTCGTGTACACAATTTGTGGTGACTTGGCGTTTAAACTATATTTCCGCGAAAAAAGAAAAACGTCGATATTCAGCAAAAAAAAAATTCGATCCAGTTCACTCATATTGTGTATCCTTTTTCGCAATTTACCGGCTTTAACCTACTTCAGCAAGAGTTCAGCGGACATGGCTGGGAGAGCTTATTGTATTTTGGTGTCAGGATTCTCATTGTTATGATGTTGAATGTCACGTCAAAACAAATTTATTGTATTGTGCCGCCTATCCTATCAAACTTCATGCTTAGCTTAACCAGCTTATTGGCGACATTTGCCTTCAGGAATATTTACAGCGAACAATTGTGATCTGCCACTACAACTTCTACATCAAGCAAGTTCTCCATGCAGGATTATGCTTGACGATAAATTCATTAGCGTCCATTGTTATCTGGATTGTTCCCCAGGGAGGCATAGGTCAATACAATTGCCTGGTGTACAGTGTGTCTGTGATTATATATATGTATGTAAAACATCTATGTTGAATTACGCAGAATTTACACATGCGACTAGTAGCAAGCAACCAAGCGCACGAAGTCCCATCCCGCTGACAACAAATAAGATTTACACCTGACTAGATCAATAGACGACCAGACGCAATCAAGGCAGATACGATCCCCAGTCAGAGAGATGCAATTTGCACTGAGAGAATAATGATTTGCGCTCTTTCAATGCTTTCAATGGCATCGGCAGACAATTTTCTGATACAACGCGCGGGCCGTGTACCCTCAAAGCTAGCTTTCTCCTAAATGATGCTTGTTTACTGGCAAGTCTATGCCCATGCGGTAAAATAATCCATAGAGATGCCATTTGGGATCCTTCGTGGGCTGATCTACCTCATGAAGATAAGCCTTTGATAACAACAACACGAATAAACGTGATCTGCAGCGCAATTACTCTCGCAAAGGAGTTCATGATTTTTGTTCTGATCGAACTTTATGCGGTCGGTCGGCTGTCACGAAAATATCCATTGTTGATCAGATATAAAAACTGTCACTTAGATAACAAGGTGAGGTTACAGCAATGATAATGGAAAGTGATTGGTTTGTTTGTAAAACAAACAGCTAGTCCAGCTTTCCAAAGCTTGCAATCAAGTCAGGCTGAGCACTTAGAAATAATTTCCCTTTGGCATTTTAAGGTACGATAGTGTCAGGGCATATTCAAGCCATGCTTGAAACAGGATTTAAGTTCGAATTCGTTGATGGAGCAGACTTATATGCTAGTGCTTCCAAGCTGGTAAATGGGTAAATAAAAGTGAAATAAAACTTGATTGGCTTGATAACCAATGCAACAATTACATCGTCATTTGTCAAACGTAAAGAATGTCGAAAATATACCAAAATCAATAAAACATAAACATTAAACAACATGATACACATATACACGTATTAAAGAGTGACTAAACACATATTTTGTTTATTTATATACGTAAATGGAAGCATCAGAATTATCCTCGGCATTCCATAGGTTCACTTGCCAGCCTTGCAATTTGCATGTCTTGCATAGATGTTTATTTGCAGCTGAAGCCTTATGCACTTACATGAACAGACGACAGGAAAAAAATAAGACATATTCCATCCCACCTTGCAAATGCTTAACATATAATCCGTTCTTATTTCCCTTTTTCGGGATACTTCGCTGCCGGATTTATGCAAGTGTATGGCGGTAACACAATGAATATGACAGCAGAAACGAACACATCCAGGGTGATTGCGATATAACGGGCACGTGAACACCTATTATGGTATAAACCACCCGCTTTGTTATGGGAAAGGCCGAAAACTACTGGCCACCATCGGCATGGATTGCTTTGTGTGTTCCGTTTTGGTTTTCCTCTTTGTCGACAGAGGATAATTTCTCTTTACTGGTGTCACCTCTCATGAATGTCGATATGTGCATGTTTGTACTTCTGTGTGAACTAAAACCCGTATTTCCGATATACTATTTACTTTACATGTATATAATTCGCTTTGCTTGGGTAACGTACAGCTTACATATCGGTACATATGATTTTTGTGTTGTCCTGTGTGTATCGTAAATATCTCTGTGTGTTTTTCTCCGTGTTTGAAGAGCCATCATTTTAGCACCCTGTACTATTTGGTGATCCAAGTAAAATAAATATGTTGAAACTAAACTTTCCATATATTTTTGGTCGATCAAGGGGGTGAGGGTGGTCTGGTACACTGGTACAAATAACAACTTTGCCCTAGTATAAGGTACGGAAGAAAAGAAAATGTAGAAATAATGGCTCGTACGAAGTACGGAAATTAAAAGGGATTCCATTACGTAAGTACAATAAATAAAAATACCCAGTAGGCTAGTAAGGAAAAGCCCTCCCCCCCTCTCAAATATTCCTCTGTGTTGTTCTTAATATTTATTTGGCATGCAGTAATGATACATACATTGCTTTTGGTAGCTATCTAGTAAAATAATACTATCTAAAGTATGTGTCTTTTCATGGCATTAACTAGTTTGAAGTTATACCGCCTCTTTAATAAGATACAACGGCGATATCTGATTTGGCTGGGTTTTGGACATTGTTAAAATTACCGCATTCAAATAGTTTTTACTTTATTTAAAAACTATGCCAGCGATACATTGGCGCTTAGCAGCCAGAAAGCGCGTATGAACATTCTGCAACGTAAAAAAAGCATAAGAAAAGATAATACAACACCCCAAAATACAAAATATAAAGAAAGAAAGCAAACACAATACCCCCCCCCCCCCAAAAAAAGAAAGAAACCAAACAGACAAAAACAACAATACCCCCCCCCCCAAAAAAAATCCCGACATGCATCCGAGACAGAGTTTTCTTGCTTTACCTTAATATTTTACCAAAACAACGTTACCCTGTATGCTAATCTTAACAACATTAGAACAATAAATGGTCATGCAGTAACAAGCAAAACTCTGTTCACATGTACTTGATTATAAATGCAAAATTTGTAGAATAAATATAAAAAAATATAGCATTAGGTATGTGTCATTTGTATTTTGAAACAATATACAGACTAATAAGTGCAAGTTTCACTTACGGTATGAGCCCTAAGGTTCCATGGCTATTCTTGGCAGACAAAACCTGCAAGTTCTTTGTTTTCTCGGCCAGACACAGTAGGATATTATTGCTTCAGTGTGTCTGTGAAAGAAAATAGCCCAACCAATCATATCACATTAGGTGATTGGTCTGCTACAAGCGAAATGCAGATACCCGGGATGGATCTAGATGTTTTGGAAAGCAGATGCGCTGGCAGAGGCATAACGTGGGAGGATGGGGGAGGGCACCCAGGTCCTTAATTTGGTCCCTGAAGTTCGGAGATTTTGGGCAAATTTGGATGCGGTTTAAACGGCTTGGGGGCCACTTTCAGTCAAAAGCATTATCAAGCAAATGCCTGAATTGAGGCGGTTTTTACTCTGATAGCGAAGGGGGGAGGGGAGGGGGAGGCGGTGCCACCCCAGCCCCCTTTGAATCCGCAGATGGAAACTCTGTTCGTGACTTGTGTGTATGTGTGTTGATTACATAGTTGTCTTATTCATGCTGGCATAAATAGATATTTCTACCATTGAATCCCATTGGGAAGCAGAGATGCTAAGTTTTTTGTTGCAAGTGATCCGTGTATATACACGCTAGGCCTGCAAGCAAAAATCCGGCGATTCTTGACCATTAGCTTATCGTCACATGATCAAATGAAATGTCATGCATATGACAATTTCAAAATCACCAAAGGGGTGGAACTCAAATTTAGCTCTAATATTTATTAAATTCACCAGTTGGCTAATAACTGAATGAATCCACGATGCAGTTTAAACCGGTCCTGAAAGGGAATTTTTAAAACAACTTACCAAATACTAGTTATAGAGAATTCTAAAGTCTTCCTTGTATTTCTGACCTAGTGCTGCGAAAAAGTTTTAATGTAGCCTATATATAGTTACTATTCAATAAAGATGAGAAGCTACACCATTTTTTTTAATGATTAGAATTAAAAAATCTAACTTAACATTGTCATTCATTTTTAGGCGGTTCCCAAGCTTATTCTTCGCGCGATGTCAACACGTAGAGAATAAAACCAACGGAACTGTTGATAGCTTGTGTTTGTCACGTGGTTTAGTCGTTCCTAAGCCCAAGATGAGCATAATGTAACGATACATAGTGATATATCAGCGAATAACTTTGTTTTTAATATATTGACTTTTTTCAACACTGCAGTTACATATATAATACTGACGAAACATTGTTTCCATTGGAAAGCTCGACAAAGCAATGGAAGGCCTGCCTCGCAAACAACGGTAACTTGAGGCCCACACAAAAGGGTTGTAGGTCAAGAGACATGGATGTTTATTGGCAACTAAAAGTAGAAATAGTTGTGGATGAACGAATATTCGTTCAGCGTCTCGTTGGTACTCTGCAAATGATAAATTTATGCAGTTCCTTCCACTGTTTAACATTCAACATTTGTACGGTTCAGGTAGTGCAATGCGGACAGTGTTGTTCACTTGTAACAAATTAAAAGCATTGTATATCTGTCACGTCAGCATGGAATAATGTGGAAAGTGACTGTCAGCTGAGATAGCGGCATGGGAGAAGTACTCCCGGCTTTCTATGGGTTAATACACATGTAAGAAATTTGCGAGAACTATGGCGAAACAAGACAACAACCCTGTTCCATGAAAACATTTTACGTTGAATTATTTATGCCGAGAAAGCAATAACGGATATTCTATATTCAAAAAGGACACATTTGGCGGTCATATATCTCCAGAATCCCCTATCTACTATAAAGCATTGGCCTACAAAACCAATTTGCTTTCCTCTTGGAAATAAATAACACACACACACACACACACACACACACACACACACACACACACACACACAGACACACACACACACTCGCTCTCTCGCTCTCTCTCTCTCTCTCTCTCTCTCTCTCTCTCTGGCATATTATTTTATCATCGATAAAGCACACGAATCATTGCTGACTCAAAAGAATCTATGACCCTTTTTTTGTTAGATAGCCTGTTATAGCATGAGGTTCGAAAACAATGTATGTGGCGAGCGCTTAATGCAAAAAAAAATCTTTGAGGTCCAAAAGTGTCTCTGCATGAAAATCCAAAGGATCAAAATAACAATTTATGGAACAAATTTGGTTAAATTAGGCATAATTGTGGAAACTAGGCGTGACCATCCGGTGTATCTTGGAGTTAAAATTGGTGGTTTTTCTTTAAATGTCTGGCCCAAAAATATTGCATATGTCCATAGAATATCAACTGGTCTTAGTATTGATGGAACCTTTTGTTTGCTGTCTTTGCATGGTAGCAACGGAGTTTAACTTGGTGATTTCTCTTTAAATCTCTGCCCCCCCAAAATACTGCATAATGTTCATAGAATATCAACTGGTCTTAGTATTGATGGAACATTTTATTTGCTGTCTTTGCATGGGAAGAAATCTCAGTTGTCCTGTTTTCCCTCTTTGCTCTTTTATGGCCAGTTTCGACTTAAGTCAATGTGCTTTTAACTGACAATAACAATGCTAGATTCATATTCTTTATAAACATCCCTTTCATTTAAGTACCAGCACGCCTACAGTTGCTAGAGGTCATATAAAATTGATCCAGGTCAAAGCTGCCCTGGCTCACTATGGGTGCAATACACCCAAAGCCCTCCGAGGAAAGTTATTGACTCACTGAAAACTTGGTGGTGAAAGAATTAAATATATAGACGGGAGTATTTGTGAATCATGTTTCATACCCCGGGTCTCGTGATTTCAATTTCTGTCGACAGAACATGGTTGTGTGACTACAGTGGCGCTGTTTTATTTGCCATCCAAGCAAACGAGTGCGCAAAGTTAGAAAACCGGTGCCCCGTACTTCTGATCCAATAGGAAGGTGAAACTGAAACTGGAACAGTCACTCAAGGTTCTAGCATGACAAGACATAATATTTGGATAGTATACAGTTTCACTTACTTCATCAGCCTGGGGTAATATCATGTTGCGGCATGTTTTATAATTGAAGATAACCAGTTTGGAATCGAATTTACACCGGGTGTAATCTTGCGTTAACTGAGCATCAGCTATTCTCAAAAGTCTGTCAATCTCTCGATTTACCTCCCCATAATTTGTTTTGATACTACAGAAGGAAATTAAAAACTTTGAATCCATTGTCAAGAATATGTCAGCTGTAACGTTATACTTTTACCTGGTCGAACAGTGTCCATCAAAATGATAGAAAATACAGTCTGTAATCTATGTTTGAGGGTGAATTATCATTTTTGTAGAGTGAAATTCAAAAAGTAGTAACTGACTGTAGGTCACATGACCTACACATTGTTACAACCAAATTGTGACGCACCTGAATCAGTGACGTAGTACATTAAAACGCAGAAAAAATTAAATGTAGGGCTGCGCGAGGTACCTTTGATCGTATTCAATGTATGTGTAGTGCAGAGTAACCATGGACGGGCCGTTTTGCACCGTGTAGAATTTATTGCCGATCCACACGCCCGTGTAGAACGGTCGCGTGCACACCCTACTTTGACAATGTCCAACCTCGCCCACTTTGGCATGCGCCCGCTCCATGGGTGTTGATTAATCGTCTGATATAGTATTTGTCACTGACCACTGTTCGACACAATGCTGCGATTTTTAATTTTTTTAATTCATTTATTTTATTTATTTATTATTATTATTTTTTTTTTTTTTGCTTGAAATGGGGGAGAATATTCTGGACTACACATACATGGGATAAAAATAAAACCACACTCTTGCAATTACAGGCGGGCTACATATCGTGCATCCTTCCGCTCCACCGGTACGCTCGTGCCATGCAGAATTCACGGCCAGGCACTCACGCTCGTGCAGTTTTATAATTATACGCCACACCTGACGTTGAATAACTGCGACGAACGTAAATTTTTATGAACACGATACACCAGGTCGGCGTTGAAAGAAAGCCTAGGGCACATTTTTTTTTTTTTTTTGCAATAAATACCCATCTGAACAGAGATTAAACAAAATCTTACATGGCTGGAGAGTGAGTAAGTATTTTTGTCTCACTCGGGATCGTTGTTGGTGGGAAAAAGTCACCCGTGATTTTCGCCACCAACTACGATCCCTCGTGAGAGAAAAATAGTAAGTCACTCTCAACCATGTAATATAACAGAACATAGCTTCCGTGAAGAACGATCAAGTTTATTGGACCCTCCGAGGAGGAAACGTTTTGCCGAAGCCTACTAATCATAATTCAAGTAATTTACACTTCCCTGATAATTTTATCATAAAGAACAGGAAGATCTACACAAATGATGTTGTGCCACGATAGTTTGACCTGAACTGGAATATAGTTCCCCGGGCATGGATCGAAGAGTGAAGTGGTATCAATGTTGCAAAAGGGGGACATTTGAACATCATTTTATTCTGAGTTTGGCATGGTTCCTAGATGATTGATGGAAAATCAAAGAACCGGGCGTCAAAAAGTAAATTTCACGTACAGTTTGTTGGATAAGACAGCAGTGGGTTCTGGGGAAAAAGTGAAAACTTCGCACGGTCACTGTAATGACAAGAATGGTCGTGGCTTGCGAGTTCGGAGAAGTTGGAACCATGCCAAACTGGGGACTCTGTGATCATGACAAGTGAGCAAGCAAAAGCAAATTTGCGTGAAACCATCATTTTAATAACCACTGAATAACGTGTCGTAATAGTTAATACCATCAAGGAGGATATCTAACCTGCTTGATATAATCTAGGCAGAGACATACACTGTAGGAATAACGGGCCACTAAAAGTTAACGATGAGAAATAAATGATACCAATCGATAAGCCTGACAATAGCCTCATTGTTCAACAACGAGAGTCAATAAAGAGAATCAAAAGCCTAAACAATCAGTATGCTGTTAAAAAAGTAGTGCCGACACTCACTCAATAAAACAAACTTTACCGGACCTAACCACAGTAGCCACGTCAATATAGATCGTCACAGCGTTATCATAGTCAAAGTATATATTTCGGCCAGTTCATTCGGCGAAAAGTTTCTTGTCAACAGGTTGGTACAAATTTTATTGGCCACGAAAAATAGATATTTAATGTGTAATACAAAAAGTAACATTAAATGATTAACGAAGCGAAAATAAAAAGCAGACAACCAAACGCGAACTATACATAAGCGCTGTTTAGTTTAAACATATTTATTTCAACTGGATCGCCCTGTGGTACATCGAGATGTCACTAATCGAGGGGTTCTCCAGAACATGGAGTGACACACAAAATGTATATTACAAAACACACAGGACAAAACAAGATCTAAGTTACCCAATTAACAGAGAAGCTGTATACATGCTTCCGATTTTTACCCTGCAAACAAAAAAATCACAGTAGTAGTAGTCACCAAAATGCAAAACAAAGCAAAATAGTTCACTGCAGGTAGAATGTACACATATACGTTGTATGAATGGGAAGGAGGCGGATGTGTCCCGTCTAAGAATCACGGAGAGAGAAATTTGAGCTTTCACAGCTGAGAATGACAAGATGTATTTCACATGTCTTCACAATTCGCGAGGCAAATGTTGATTTTAAGTTTTACGACATACTGAGATGCCAGTTCACAATGCAAAGTTCATGGAAATGCTGAATCATGTTTCATGATTTATATGCCTTTCAGGACAATTGTTGTTTTCAGTGTCACAACTCACCACAAATTAAAAAGCTTTATTCCCAGTTTACGAACGAAAAAGTCCATTCCCCCTCCAGCATGCCCATAAACCATGTAGGCCTACAGAGAAACTAACATTGTTTGCACATAACGGAAGCCCAAATGAACCACGTACTGAACCGCGACATCAACGCCTGGTTAATAAAGTACAAAAGGAGTCATATCTGGGTGAAGTCATCAGCCCTAAAAAGCAGCGCCAAAGCAGAACCAGGATTGATTATTTTTTAATGTAAAGCTACAAGTATTAAAGGTGCCCGGAGTATCACTATAAAATGTACCTCGGTCAATTTGAGCCGTGCTTGCTCGTCTCTGGCAGGCAGCGAGGCCGACGCGTCGCAATACGGGGTGGGGCAGAGGCTGGGGGGGGGGGGGGTCGGTTTCAGGCAACATCCAAAGAATGATGTTAGCGCCCCCCCCATGCATATCGATCGTTTATGCCGCTGGTAAAATAAATCAAGCAAGCCGATATTGCAAATGTTATCAGGTTTAATTCTGCCCACTTTCACTAATTATGAAAAAATAATCTACCCTAGCGTTGTTCATCAATAATACACACGTCAAAGCGGGATTACAACTCGGTAAACAATAGCTTTTTGTAGCTATATTATATTGTTGCCACAATTTGAGTATAAAGATTGTGTGTATGTATGTACGTACGTGCGTACGTATGTATGTATGTATGTGTCTGTGTGTCTTTGTGTGTCTGTGTTGTACAAGATGTATCACACATATTGATCGACAGAATACCTAACCGCCTTTTTCATTGTATTATCATTAAAGGCAAAACTAACAAAACAAATGAACATGTGTTTCTACAAACAGGTCAAGGTACCATACAAACAAACAGCACCAAAAGTATCCGAAACCATAGGTATTCTAAATAAAATGGGAAAAATTACCCTCAAAATACCCTGTTGACTATTTGCGATTCCATAGCGTATTCTCATCGAAGTTACGGTATCCTTGCCTTGGGTCACACATCAACCTAGTTTGATAAACCATAGGGAAAAAAACAGTTAGAACTGTGACAAACAGTAATTTTAATGCACTCACAGAACCCATTTTCAAACAACCGGAACCTATTAAACTAGCTGACCTTTAATCGTGAGAACTGATGAAATGTTATTATAAACATGTAAACAATTTCTTGCCAACTTATTTTTCCGAATATATCCACAAACTTGGCTTCCCAAATTCAGTTTTGAAACCAGGAACAAAAACATATTTTTCAAGAGCGCACCAATTTTACACTTGCGAAAAAAAAGCACTCGTCATGAAATGGTAAACACGCTATATTATAGGCCTCTCGAAACTGTCAGAGTAAAAGTACATACTCATAGCCAACAAGACTTTTCGTTCTACGTAAAAAAACACATTTTATAAATAGTTGCTACAGCACGTTAAAGAGCAAGCCATTATATTTGTCACCAACAAAAACTGTACATCTTGGATTATTTCAATATTATCACATTCCCTCTTCTTAACATATGCTACAAACCGCAAGCATACAATTTTCTGCTTGTGAAACAAGATAAGAAATACCACTTTTTCCTATAGCAATAACATCTTAACCACACAGCAATAAACAGATGGCTTCCATGCTAGCGGGTGTTTTTGTTTTTGTTTTCGGTTTGTTTGTTTGTTTGTTTGTTTGTTTTTTGTTGTTGTTGTCTAAAGGGGACTCTCCTTGACCTGTTTATGGTATGTTTAGACACTTTATCACAACTGTTTTTCAATTAGATTATGTTCTCGGTCGCAAAATTTTTTGTGAATCAAATACCTTTGTTGCACATTAGAGTAAAATAAAATGAGTCTGAGTCTGAACTAAGCCCGCAGGTCGGCATTTGTTCTATGTAAATGCAACGGGAAACTGCAAGTAGTGGGTAAATAGGTGAATATCAATTGTTGTAACTTGCAAAGCTGTGTTGTATACATGGCACATGCTTGGTATTCACCCTAAAACTGCTCCAAAACTGAGAAAGTGACGTGGAATCCCGAATTGCCTTGTGATGGTGCCGAGAAGTTACTGACTGTGGTCTCACAACCAGGCAATATTACCTTCCGTCTTGAATATTCGCCAGATGGAACCTGTTTCCAGCCTCACTTTGATCTAGGTGCGACCGCTCCTTTAAATCAGAGAAAGAGGAGACTGAATGCTAACCAAGATATCTCAGAAGCAGAGAAAGAGGAGACTGAATGCTAACCAAGATATCCCAGAAGCAGAGAAAGAGGAGACTGAATGCTAACCAAGATATCCCAGAAGCAGAGAAAGAGGAGACTGAATGCTAACCAAGATATGCCAGAAGCAGACAAAGAGGAGACTAAATTCTAACCAAGATATCCAAGAAGCGGGTCCTCCATGCATGTAGAATTCCCAACGCTGAAGGACTCCATGCGTATATCTGCAGATCTACCTACATAACTTTTTTTCCGAGCTCTGTAGTGTCAACAGTTGAGATCGTACACAGCCCTATCTTTCATTATTTGTATGGACTTGATTTGTATGGACTTGATTTGTATGGACTTGCTTCTCATAGTGACACATCAAAAGTCAATCTCGACCATTTGCAGGACTTTGTCCGTCTTGGTGTCCACCTTCAGACTTTTCTTCATATTCCAATCCTATGATGTCCCACTCGAGAGGTCCCATTCACTCTATAGGTTATTTATGAGCATCATTTGTCTCATAAAATAAATGTATTTGATAGCAATGACGAAGTCCTTGGATTCTCAGCTTGTTTTGAGCATGCTACACAGACATCTATGTTGGCTTCTGCAACAGATTGCACAACAGGCCGAAGTTGCTAATTCAACAGATTATGGTCCTCAGGGCCAAGCACAAGGCCTTAAATTGGTGTGCTCCACTACAACATTATGGTGTTAAACGTCTTTGTTTTTTATTTTTGTTGTGTTTTTTGCTGCAAAAAGATAACAATCGTCAACAGTGGGAAGGCCGTTTCGATGCGGACTCTCTGTCATTGCCCACTAGCTGGTTGCTGCGGTACACCCTCTTTGAGACAGACTGCCTACAACTGGAGGCAATTGAGCTACCATTATCTTTACTTGTAAACCGTTACGGTCTGCCGTGATCAGATAACCGTGCTGCTTCGGTTTACATACACAGACATTTACCACAATGTCAAAATATTGTATTCCTGGCAGAAAGGATCTTTCTGCAGTACCAAGATTACTGAACACAGATCATTAGGAGGCACATCTACAGGGCTCTGCTAATGTGAATGCTCCCTTAGTGAATGGCCGCTACAAAGTGACCACCTAAGAGTAGTTTTCTACTCTCCGGATTACACAAGCCCCACGAACTTGGTGGGATTGCCTGCCGGTAGATTTGTTTGTCATGTGTGATAACAATCATTCCCAATTCGATTTTCTTTTCACAAAAGCAATGGCATTGGGAGATAGATACTCCATCCATGTCTTGTAGAGGCCTGGTCGATAACCACTAACCCCCAACAATGTTGATTCCGATAACATGGAACAAATTAGCCGGATTGCACAATTTCATGCTGAGTCAAGAGACCATGGTTAATGAATACAGATCAGCTATTGAACTTAAAAGTCTTACGCCTCTGAAGACTCTTAAATACTGGGAAACCCTATTGTTAAACCCCAAGTAGTCCTTCCCTTGGCACCATGCATAGTGATTATCACCAACAGCATCGAAGAAACTAAATTCTCAGAAAAGGTGGCATGTGAAGTTACCAAAACTTTGCCCTTTTACCGTAAAAGCTGAAAAAGGTCTTCTGGTAATTTGTAGCTTCTGTTAAATCTTTGACCGATGAACATTTCAGAGTGATAAACATAGAGATCCACACTTACTTCACATTTGTATCTGAGGGACCCAAATGTCTCACAAGACACCTCTGTATCCAGATTTATATAGTTTAAGAGCACATTCCAGAGGAACCTATTTAATACCTGTGGTGGGATCTCTGTGTATGTCCCCCAGACTTCTCAAAGTGGCCATTAAAACAAAGGACACGGGCAAAGTCACCACAGACAACCTTACTGGTGAGACAGTCATCCACATAGTTCAGAGTCTTAGCTTTAGAAAAAGGGTGAGAAGGAATTTGCTGCCAAGGCATTTCTTCCATAGAGCGGAAAAGGTGCATAAAAAGCTTTATTTTGCAGGATCCTATGTAGGATTTGAGGTAATGACAAACAATGTAAAGTGCCTTGCTACAGCCCTTAGCTCAAGTGCTATATATGCCTTTAGACAACTCTTAGCCAGGCAAATTGCTGTATCCTGTCAGGGCTTATATGTTCTACTCAGGAAAGACTAAAGGCTCCAGAACAGGAAGGAAGAGGTGATACCTGCCCATCTGTGAGACGCTTTTAGGGCTGATCAATGAGAATATTTTCTACAGCAGGATCACCTGAATGATTACAATCACATACAAAGTGCAGACAAAGAACCGTACATATGACGTTTTCATCCCACCAGAGTTCCTTTCCACTTAACGGGACAATAGAAATTATGGTTTTTTGGGGCAGGGGACATCATGTCATTTTGTCGCTACGGATAAGAAAATATATCGTTCTTCTTCGCAGTTGAGACCCTACTGAGGTACAAGTCAGGCTGTTTCTATTAAGAAATGTACTGACAGTCGCAAGACGAAGGTTTCAAAAGCAGTTGAAGGTGGAACAGGTTTTCAGTGTGCTGCCTAATATTTGTACATGTTGGGTTTTAGTGAGCTGTTAATTTGTTTATGTGCGATGCAGCTCGGCATTGATCGGGGAAAATACACAGAAACAGTTTTCTAAGTTGTATTACAGAGTCTTGCAGGACATCAACTTATCATCTTTTGGTATATACCTGTTCTAGTTTCACAAGTGGAGTCTGATGACATAAATCATCATTGGTGCTTTTGGAAAGAGGTACAATTAATTCAGAGGTGAATTAGCTAGACTAAGGCAAACTGAAGGTGAAATTCATGCCAGTTCATACTTCCAGTACACTTAATAAAAATCTTGACTGGAAGGGCTAAAAAATGAATTATAGACCTTGACCTTTGACATGAAGTCTATTTTAATAAGATTTACAAATATATTTTGCATTTATTAAGAACTGGAATGATTTATGCAACTATATATATATATATATATATATATATATATATATATATATATATATATATATATATATATATATACTAAGATACCTAGGTGTTTTCTTTTCATAAGACAAAATTAAAATTATGTTTAATTCCAACATTTGACTGTTAGTAAAAAGTCAAACGTTATGTTTTCGGTAATATTTCATACTTGAAGCATTTTGTCTGTGTGACCTGCTATTTCGCAAAGTGACACATGGACCACGTGATGAAGAGACAACTTTTCAAGAGAGGACTGTCAGCATTGATATGCTATTGATAAACCTTTGTCACTGTTGCGGTTATAAAAAATCACAAATACCACTTTTGTGGGGTTCGAGTTCAAATATTGTCGTATACCCATTTCATCTGGCTTATGATTCAGATTATTTGAGCGGAAATCAAGTACTTCAGCACTCTGCATGTTGTAATTGCTTTTCATAAGGAAGCAGTTATCAAACCTCTGACCATATGCTTTCTTTTCTACTACCACCCCCCCCCCCCGAAACTACCGATAAGCCTACAGAGTTTTCAAACACAAAGGAAGGGAATATTAATAACTCTCGAAAAGAAATATTAAAAACCATTACTTTCCTTAACTATACATTGGAGCCTTCATCGTGCTAAAATTCTGGCAAACACCCGCATTCACTACTACTTTCCTGCGTAACGTAAAGTTATTCATTGACCCACATAGGATTCCACTAAGTAATTATATAATACAAAGCCACCAGACAACTGTGCATTTCTTGCCAAAACTAACGCCTCGTGAACTAAACACTTGCAGCACCAAATGTATAACACCAGTGTATATTTCTGACACAATCTTGCAATCCCTTCATATTACCACAAAGTCCAGACATCTATATTTGCGTTCCACGTGTTATGCATGATAAGCAATGGGAGGCAAATAAATTTACATACCAGAAGGAAACTGCGTCACTCTGCAAACGTTCTACGTATCTCAGGGAGCATGCGTCACTCTGTTTCCGCCCTGAAAATCCATGCGTTACTCTGCTCACGCTCAACAGGAAGTGCCTCACTCTGCTGACGTTCTTCGTGTCCCGCGGAACATGCATCGGTCTACTTACGTTCTGCATACCCGAGGGAGCATGCATTGCTCTGTTTGCCCAGTCTGTTTCAAAGACAAACTGCCTCCTCCTTTGGAACACGGCAATTGCAGCTACGATAATTTTTTTTGCCACCACTTTAATCTGACGATAGCGATGAGTTGGACACACTTACTTGTTCAGCGGCCAGACTGATTCAACAAAGTTCCAGCTGTCTACACAATATTGGCCACTGCCTGTGCACTTCTATCAATAATGAGCCTAATTTTACTTACTTTCGCCAAAATTGGTTTCTTTGATAAGGATAGGTCTGACGCCAATATTGTCTTTTCGGTTTAACTTCCATCTGTATTTGGGATTGATCTAAGTGTGTAAATATTATCATCAGATTAAGCCTTAATTCGATCAAAGCTTTATATTACATATTTGTGACAAACAATGAAGATACATAGACTATATGACGTGTTACGCAAAAAACATTCCCGATTTTTTGTGTTTTCTGGTCATTAACATCCATGACTTTACAGTTGCAGCCAAAGTAGATATTTTTTAAATCTATACGATTTTGAAACATGATGCAATAATTTGCATTCTCTAGCGTAAAATATGGGAACATTTATGACTGAATCGCATTCCATGAAGAGTTTTACAAACTACAGACCTTGGTTCTCAATGATCTTGACGCTGTTCAAATTATCATAAGCTACTATATTTCACGATTTCTGAACTTACAAACAACGAATTGGAATGACAGACTAATGAGTTACACTGATATCTCGGGGTTCCCTTGATCAATTTAACAGCACATAGACGTCGAATGTTCGTATAACTTTGCACCTTCGAAAGCACATGCGTGTGTGGCAGATTTTCACGGATCAGTGACAAAGTACATACAAATTAAGGCCTGCTCTCAAATTAAGAAAATAAGCAATTACAGATTACGTGTTCTACGCCACCAAACTAGAGCCATTGACTAGTTTACAGTGTATCTATTATTAAGTATGTTAATTAGAACGATTTTGGTGACCTATGTTGTAGTTTGAGGTATGATGTGTTTGATCTGTCCATTTTGCATTATACACGTGGCGTATATTGAGGCTATGCTTTCATATTCGATTTTATATCATGATTTACTGTATGTTTGGTTGTCTTATGATTTTTACGAGCATATTATTTCGATGTATGATTTGTGTGTATTCCATTTTCTCCCTTGCGGAGGTTAAACTAAATAATAATATTATTATTATATTATTATTAAAACTATTAGGGGCCACAGAAATCAAAATTTCCTCTGATGTGCCGTTAATCTGCATTATGTCGACAACACGAATAAGGTGCGACCATAACGTCCTAACACACATAAAAGATACATAATAGATACATCGGCTACATACTTTATTCATTTATTTGAAAATCCATGCATTCATTTATTCACTCATCCCTGCAGTTATATATATTATTATTCATGATGACATGGCGTGGGCAACATATTGCGACCCAGACAATGGAACTATTTTGCTGGACTCCTGATAAAAGACTTTCCTAATCTCTCACATCGTTTCCAAAGAGATACACACGAGGTGACCGTAAAATAGATAGGCACGAAGTTAACCAGCATGTAAATAATGTAATTTGGGTCAGTCGGAGAGGAAGAGGCCAGATATCAAAGAGGGGAATTTGCCACACCCTCCTTCTACAGTCCTTATACCATGCCTCCTTTGTTTTCTCAAGGGATATATATGTCACCTGCTTACACATATATCCCTGCTTTAAATTTCTATAGCTAAATTTCAACACAGGACTGATTTGCTTTGGTGAATATATTTTAAAATGCATTTATATTCATGAAAACAAAGAAAGCATGGTATAAACAGGATACATCCCTTGTTCTTGTGATTTATCTGGAATCCTGCATTTTTAAATCCCTACGCTTCGCTCCGGGATTTAAAAAAGCAGGATTCCAGATAAATCCCTTGAACCTGGGATGTATCCTCTTCAGATGCGACATGGTTTGATCCAGTTACGACGGTACCAACGTACGTGCCCATATAAACATGATAAATGAACGCTCTGGAAGCCATGAAAGTCCTTTCCAACGGCCCACTAGACGTACACTAGGTATGAAATTAGTGGATTCTTATGTTTGCTACATTCTACCATATTTACTGGCGTCAACGAGGACATTTTTTTCCTTATCAATATATAGCAATTCAAATTAAATCAGACACTAAAATCTTTACTGTAAATACGGTGTTTACCTGATATTAGATTAATGTGAGCTTTTTATTCATGACCTTTTGTCTCTGACAAACTTGTCACACGATATCTCGAGACAGGCTGTTCCAGCCTGTGACACGGTGTCTGTGACTTTGACCATATGGAGGCTGTTAGAAATATGGAACAGAAGAGGCTTACTGTGACTCTTTCATTGCTAAGATTTGACTATGTTAACAGCTTTCCTAAACGCACTTATTGCACCTGAGGCGTGCCAAGGAAAGCTATTGACTTAGACAACTCATATGGTCTCTGCTCTCTGAAGGTGACTGTAAGCCTGTCGATACTTGAATGAAAGGCTCGAGGCTCGTTGTCAAAGGATATTAATGTAACATCGTAATGTCACATCAGGGCACATCGCCTTTGGGTAGCAATTGCCTACGAGAGAGTTAATTCGGATATATTTTATTGTTTCATGACAGCCGCTTTGGTGTCCGCAGCAGCTCGGCTTGACCTTCACTTGCTCAGAGATTTTAAAATTAATATGTTCTGCCACCTAATTTCGAAAGAGGTCAACTTGACGTTCCATTCGTTTATTTTCCTGACGGCTGACTCAATCGACGGTTACATTTGTTCCCTTGACCAGTCTTGACAGTAATAAATCAAGAGCATTCTAATGCAGGCTTTCAACAAAACGAGTGAAAATGTCTTTGAATTTCTTATACTATGCATGCAATTTGTGTCAGAATTTTGTAAGGTTCAATCGTTGGAAAAATTCTAGCAAGCTTTTTACACTTTAGGATGGATTCACATCATATTTGAACGCTACATAATTGATGGCTTTCAGATATTAGATCATAAATCGTGACTGAGTTTATTAAAAAAGATATACACTTGCTCATGGGACAACATGTTGAGTCTGGACTTTCCTCATGTGGGCACAATGTAACTGTTCAAATGAAGAATGCAGCTGCTTAAGGAAAAAATTGTGCTTAGCAGAAGACAGTGTCCACAAAATTGGCCATAAAGCAAAAGAAACTGAAAATAAGTCCAAAAAGGTACATATTTTTGAAAAGTACATAAAGTAGAAAAAATGTGTGTTGTCATTGTCAATTGTGTCACTTGACCTGTGTTTATACAGAAATTGGGCAGAGTGAACGCACAATTTTCCTAATTATTCAGTTTGAAATGGATTCAACATTTATATCTCATTCAAACTTTAAAATTCTTGTGGCACTTTATGTACTTTTCAGGCATATACGCTTTGTTGCACTTATTTTTAGTGTATTGTGCCTTATGGCCAATTTTGTGGACGCCTCTGCTAAGCAGAAGTACTGTAGTTCTAGAAATTTTCGCGCGTGTTTAATTTCGCGCAAAAACTCATTTTTTCTGAAATTACAGAATTTTCGCGCATTTTAGGTTCGCGCAATCCAATGCCAAACAATGTACTGAAATACAATGCAACTTATTTTTGCGCATTTTAATTTCGCGCTTTAGGTGGTAGCGCGAAAAGCGCGAAATTAAATCGAGCGCGAAAATTCCTAGAACTACAGTATATCCTCAAGAGGACCAGGTCACAGCCAAATATCTGCGAGTGCACCTGACCTGCTAACGGACACAAATTTATCTGACCATGGGCGAGGCAGGAGATTGTGGAACCGTAGCGTTCACACGGCTAGTTTTATTTCTTTGTAATTATCTCCCCCCCCCTCCCAAGTCCAACATGAAATACAAATGATATTTCTAGTTTCGTGGCAGCCAGAAGACAACAAAACGCGGTTACAATCTGTCACAGACCAACATACAGGCAAGACATGGTTTACCGACTGCAAGTGACTTGTTAGTAAATGCTGACTTCCCACACGGGAAGAATGGTTGACATCTCCAGTCCACATTTAACAGGTTAGAAAATACAACTGGATGTTGTGAGAAACGCGCAGGCGTTGTCCATTAATATTATCAACTTTGTTACGATGTAGGGTGTTTGAAGATGTCAAGCAGTCGCTGATGGTTTAAATGTGGTGGACTACACAGCCGTATATATGCTTAGCACCGCAAGTATTTGCAGTAACTTATTACACAAATAGCATGGTGAAGATTTTGTGCTCATACATTAGAAGGAATGTTTGAATTGGAGGCAACGTAAAGCCCGCACAGATAGCACACAATTATGGTTACAAAATAACTCCATAAAAGCAGACATGTACAGTCATGGCTTTATCCATGTCTATGAACAATATATATATATATATATATATATATATATATATATATATATATATATATATATATATATATATATATATATACATGTATATATGTATATATACATATATGTATATATATATATGTGTGTGTGTGTGTGTGTGTGTGTGTGTGTGTGTGTGTGTGTGTATGTGTATGTGTGTGTGTGGAGCCGTCCTTTGTTTAACTGCTATTCAGTCATACCTTCAAATGCTTCACCAGGGCATTAAATCGATTTCAACATATGCTTTTATGCATTTAATCGTATCTATCATAGTGCTGTCACATCATCAAATGCATGTCATTGTATGTCGAAATAGATTTGATCATGATTGCATAGTGTATCTTATATTTATGCTGAATTTGACATAGGAAATGCATTTTGATGATAACGATTAAATATTGCTGATTTTATAGCATGTTGCAGCAGATTAAACGATATGTCTAATTGTTTTAAGTTGGTCATGTGTTTGCAATCCATTTACGCATATCATGCAATCGCTATACAACGGCTACTGCACCAAAAAACGATGCCCAACCAGGAACACGAACCGGCAGGACAAAGCCGGAACCAAACAGGTATTACCAATAATATTATTCTATGCTTTGCCATACCTCAACAGAAAACATGTGTGCTTTGCAATTAATTAGTACTCCGACTAAAAGGATAACGCAGGCACTTCATTATTCAGTCAAGGCAGAAACCTATATTTATCAACTTTTCAATTTATCATTTGTTACACTTTTAGCCACAACATTAGTAAAAATACTAAACCAACAAACCAGTATATAGATGGTCGATTCTGTTCATTTGTGATTAATTTTTAATTTTCCAGGTAGGAATGTGTTTCCCGCTTCTCGGTAAAAATAACGGGAATGGTCCACTTTCCATCAAGTGAAGCGTGAATTTGTTGTATTATACCAACAAAATGTATTTATCATGATAAACACAGACAGGAATAATAGATTGATTTGTGGATACGTCTAACAACAATGTTCTGGGATAAACTGTGCAATTTGTGCCATGGTGGATGGCAAAACGATATCAATTATACAATGCGCTCGCAGCATTCAATTAAGAGAAATATAATAATTATGAGAATAGATTAAATGTACCGGAATAAGTCTCACGATCTACAACATAGAAATTCATAAATACTGTTGTCAGAAAATAGAGAAATTATGTGATGACCACAAGGGAATCGGAACGAGGGATGTGGTAGAACCCATCGCCATCCTTGATATATGGTAGATTAATGGAGAGGCAAGTAAATATCATTAGAAGCAAGAAGCATAAATTCAGTTGTTCTTAATTTGAGGTCTGATTGTATTGTCATCTGTTAAGGTGCATAGCCGTTTTGTATTTGTCCTGTGTGGTTTGTTTATATATCGTGCATCTCCGTGTCTAAAGAACCCCTAAATTGGTCATTTTATGTACTTTTTGAATCCACTTGGAAATAAATATGTCTAGACTAAAGTTAAACTAAGGTGAATATTATACCGAAAAGCTGCTCGTCATCGTAATATTTAAGGTCATGATCGAAAGAATTCGTTTGCTACGTGACATTCATTTGGAAGTGAGCACGGCGTTTGGGGTTCTTCATAAATATTTCTGCAAGTAAAAGCTCATCACCACTGAACCATAATTAAGCTCTGTCTAAGCCGGCAAAAGCCACTGAATAGCCACCGAGGGTCTCGCGTGGTTTTAAATTTGTTAGCCTTGAACAGGAACACGCCCGTGAACAGACAGCGCGCCTCACTGTTCATTGTCGCTTGCTCTCAAATGCTTAATACTTAATGAACAGGAAGTGCAAAGCTGGTTATCTAAATTGAAAGTTAGTAAAACTGGTGGAAAACTGCTAAATAAAGTTCTGCAAAAGTTTACCCATATATGTCTTGTCACAAATTTGTTTAATTTGGCACAATATTTTTTCCAGAATTATGGAAGCAAGCAAAAGCCATTGCTGTTTTCAAAAGAGATAAGCGCTACCGTTCTAAAAATACAGATCAGTCTTTTTACTGTGTGAATTGTCAAAAAACATTTTCGAAACCTGCACTTAATAATTATTTACTTACCGCAATTTAGGGTTTTAAAAAAACTTGATAGCACAGTTTACCTACTGATCAACATGGTTCATAAAATAAGTCAGGCTTTAAAGAGGGGATAGGAAATCAAAATGGTATTTCTAGACCTCTCCAAAGCATGTGATTAAGTTTGGCACCGGGGACTACTTCTCAAACCACGCCAACATGGAACTTGCGAACCTTAATAATCTTGGATAAAATCGTATTTAATTTTGAGAAAACAGTAATGAAAAGTAAATTTTCTAGCTGGACAAATATTGAATCTCGGGGTAGAGTTCGGGAGCCCCTTAACTATTTCTTTTATTTAGTAATGATTTACCTGACGATTTATCTTGTGCAGGGCTCCTGTTTGCTGGCGACACATCATTTTGGACATTGTTGAAACACTAGAGAAAACTATTCATTTTGATCATAATTTGAGTATGGCAGGGAAAAAAAGGTAACAATGGAATGAGGATTTCAATTTTAGCAAAATATATTAAGAAATTATTGTTTCTATTCAAAAGATATGTCCCTTCATGGACCCTTAATATTTATGGATGAACAGGTATCCGGGGTCAGTCCATAAACATCTCGGAGTTATTCTGTCCAAAAATGTATCTTACGATAGTCACATTAAAGTATTTCTAATACAGCAACTTCGCGGTTGGAGCGCATAACATCGCGTAGATATCTACTAGCATGCAATGTTTTGGAGAGTATATGTTTTATTTGTTCAATCCTAGAATTTGCAGTACCTGTATTTGGCGAATATTGGGAGAGATGTAAGTCCATGCTTGAGTTGGTTTAGTATAAAGCTGTAATTTATGTGTCGGGTGTTATGAAAACCTCCAGTTCATACCAAATTATCTAGTGTCCTGGATGGCCAAGCTTGTATATAAACGCATGTACCAAATATTAGTTTTGTACTTCAAAGTTGTTGGTACCCTGTGTCCCCCGCATTTTGGGGCATTAATATCCATCAATACCCAGCAATAACGATCGACTTTCTTACACATTACCTAACATTAATGACCGCACTCTAGTCTTCGCGAGGACCTCTTTGTTCGGCGACACTTTTGTACCTTCTACGACCTATCTGTGGAATAGACTGCCCTTGACTTGTTCGCAAAGCTCCTCTCTGCCCTTTTTAATAGGCTCGTGAAAAATGTATACTTTCCTACCAAGCTTGAGAACCTACGACGGATTGAGGAAGGTAAATATCCTTCTACATCGTCTCTGAGTAGATTTCAGCGATTTAAATCCACACTTGTATCCACGTGGCCTGTGCGACACTCCTTGTACGTGCGGTTTTCTTTCAGAAACAGTATCCCGTCCTTCTGTTTTTTTTTCCCAACACATAGACATATCCTTTTGGCGAGAATAACATATATTCTTGTAAAAGGTGTTCTTAACATTAATTTAGACAGTTTAAGCGATTGAGGAGAAGTTTATTTACAACTCTGTGGGATTCCGTCGGTTTCTGGTGTGTGCAACTATTTAATTATGTAGGCAATATCACATTTCATTGTTAATTCCAACAGGTTTGCTGGGTTTCTAGGCACCGATGATATGGACGTGTCATAGTTCAATTAATTCGTTTGGAATAATTTGTAATCGCATTTTTTGTCGTTTTGTAATTCTTTGACACCCCCACCCCCCATAAAATTGGCTATAGAAGAAAACTGAAGAGGGAACCATTGCGTTTTAATATTTAAACACTATTATTTATTATCGTCATCATCACTTGAGTTCCCTCTAAATGTGCCCCTAAGAAGCCAAGCGCTACATGTCTTAACCTTTGAACGTCCTGTTGATGTGAATGCACAGGTAGACAAATAACTGCATCGTTTATCACTTGGGCTGCCTCTAAGTGTGAATGACCATCCAAATAGACAATACACTACCGGTACATCGTTCCTCTAATTTGAACTCTATTGAAGTAGCAGTGAGTCGTCGAATAGATCAAGCGCTACAATATTTATCCCTCCACCATATACAATTTGTATATAGTTCTGAAATGAAAGACAACGCAGGATGTGTCTCTCACTTCTGTAGATTTTGAGACAGCGAATCGACAGGTTAATTTACTTGTAATTTGCAGCTGTCTGCTGCTTTACTCGCGAACAGACTGATGTTTTTGACCGACAAACCAGAACAACTAGACGTCTCCATTATTCCTTACTTCAAGTTCACGTAACCACTACAACTGGGCGTGTATCTATAGGACGTTGAACCAGTGTAATTTTAAAGATATTTTTCGTCGAACGAAAAGGATGGCGTATCAGTCAGTGTAAGTCTTGGGTGCCCAGTAATTGTATCTCTGTTAAGAAATTACCACTAACGCCACAATAAACGCACTTATAAATTATAGTTAAGATGTTTGTGACGTCCATCGGGTTCCACGGTGTTCATGCGGCAGGGTTTTTTTAAACTATTTCAGTGCTAACTGCAACTAATCTCTAACTACTCAGACCGGCTCCTCGATTCATGTTCCACGTAAAATGACCGTTCATTCAAGTATCGACACGCTGTAGTTACATGAAAATATAATAGTCCATGTCAACAGCTTTATATGCAGTCCAAAATGTGGCACTGGAAAATTTATTTTTTTATCGGTTACTTGTATAATAGCCACTTAGCATGTAGTTCATGCATATCGCTGGTTAGTTTTGAGAAGTTAAACACACATAGTAGCCATTTTACAGGTTTCAGGGCAAACTTTCTCTTTTGGATTTTCCCTAACTTTGGATGATTAGTCTATAGCCATGCTGGATCCCGTCATTTCCATTTTGGAACATCCAGTGGGATTAGTCTGAAGCCAAATGGTGAATTTAGCAGTACAGTGAATGGAGTTAGGACCCCACCAGACTTCGTCCATGTTTAGTCATGAGATGGCCAATGGTTTTGCCTGAATCGCGACAGTAATTACAATTCTAGCCATGCTGAGCACACCTATAAAAGTGTACAATATACTCAACGCCTAGCATGATTCTGGAGAGTCCCGTTAAGTGGGTTTGCATACAGGGAGTTTGAGGATGATTCTTGTTTTGTTGACGACACTACCCAGTTCCACTCATTTTATTCAAGCTTCTTAATGCTCGATGGCATTGCGTCAATTTACAGACGTGTCTGAATGCCCACCATGTCCATATTGATGGTACTTTAAGACCACCAATCTCGAAGGCTCCATAGTGCCCACAGTGTCCCACTGTATGAACTGAACTTGTTCTACATCTGAAGGTCAAGTTCGAAATTTGGAAAACTATATCTATATACGTGGTGATTGTGTATTATTTTGTCCACGAAGTGTTGCAAGCAAAGTACGACTTTAATAAAAATGTTGATAACCGTAATCAGTAGCATTTCAGCTGAGCATGTTGATTGAGACTTGTCCTCTATCTAGGTCACAAGTCACTGCATACCACTTTCTCTCATTTAAGGCTTGACCTTTCGGGTCCGTTTTGCCAGGAGTCTCGGGAGGAACGAGGGTCAGTGAATACTGAACAACTGCACAGCTCAACACAGCGATCTGACAGGTTGAAATTAAAACGAGATTTACCACGCACATCCCCGAAGTTTGAGTTTTTGTTTTATTTTATTACAATAGACCTGTTCATAGGACTCGGGTTTATTCGGTCCACTTCGGGAAGCGCACCCTGCTTTGTTTACATTTTGTGCTCGGCCACGCTTGCCGGATTAAACGTGGAAGCATAAGAAAGTAAAACACAGGATGTGCTTGGATTGAACGAAAATTCAAACCGTCAGCAATCTACAAATACACATTTCACCACTGATGTGACAATTTAGGTAAAAGATTTGAACTGTTCCACACTATCCATGCTGTAATCACTAGCGTTTGTGGTGGCATCCGTTATAAACATATGACGGTGTGGGCCCGACTCGGCTACTTGCTGATTGGACAATCAGGCCAACAATGGAATGCATAATTAATAACGGTCCGGAAAAGTTCGGTACAACTCGGTATGAACAGGTCCATTGGCCTGTATCTATTCAGGGTGGCCTGATGAGTCGCAGACTGTTCTTCTAAAAGGCCCTGTATAATTACACTAAATACGAATAAAAACTTAAATCCTTACTACAATAAGGTAAAATAGTATAAATAAACTAAAATAAATTATAAAATATAATTACGACATTTTGGGATACGACAATCATCATGTTAGGAACAAGGATTAAATTTTGTATTTCAACTCAGGCAATCCTTTAAAATATTAGAAGGCGGTTGCAACTATCAACATTGGAGGTCTACCCTTGCACCTGTGCTGTGTTCAATTCACATAAATTATATTGTTCAACACGTTAAATTCTGGTTCATGTTCTTTATTTGCTGTGTAAATAAAGCACGGATCGGGTGGGGACAGTTCCAATCATCAGAATCAACCGATCAATTTTCAAGAACAAAGTACACACACGTCTTAAATATAGAACATGTGCTCACATGAGTCGACGTACCGTTTCTCCCCGTCCGGACAATCAACCCATTAACTTCACTAGTAAGCAGTATGGGAGGATCATACTGGACGCACTCATAATAAAAGAAAACTGACGAAACATCATTTTCACGTGGCAATACGATTCTCATTTTACGTAAACGAATGGGAACTAAGTCAGGGGATTATTTGAAGCTCCAAAGACGACAACGTGGGAACTTTTGCGTGTTTGACTTTAACACCTCATTATTATGGCAAACTGTGAAAAGTAGAATTAGGCCTATATGGATTCGAATATGTTGTGTAAAGTGACGATAGAACAATCAACAAGCACACGAAACTATAAAGCCATGTGTAAATGACGATGCAAATAGACAGCTATCTGTCACCATCGGGGCAACCTTCTCCACTAAGCTCCAACTCGACTCAGTGGGGCTTTTGGCTCGTGTGGCCAGTGCTGCTACTTATTTTATAGCCTGGGGGTGACTTCTGCGTCTGATACAATATTCATATTCGGGGGCCCACAGGCGCCAACAGCTGGTAATTTCAAAGGCGTTGTATTTATAGTTTTAGATAATGCCACACTGGAAAAGTCCCACTAAATATTTTATATAACATTCATTCGGCAAGTTAACCTTCCATTAATTACTAATCGCACATATTTTGGATACTACCTCTTCAAAATATCCAATCGGGACTAACCCTGGACTTGGCTGCCATTTTGAAAACTGTGGATTCCGCACCCAATGGTTTGTAAATAGGTAAAGTAATGGGACAAGGGGGGGGGGGGTATAATATATGAAACCCGAAGTACATATTTTGCAAATATTTCAGAGCATCAATAATGATCTGATATATGCTGTGGCCGCGATTCACTTTGATATCCAAATCAAAAGTATTTTTGTGTGACTATCCGCACTGCCTTGCACTATGTCCAAACTGGTGCTCACCAACGTGCATGATTTGCCGGCCCAAGGTATCGTGTCACATTTGGATTTGTAACTAACGATGATAACTGCTTCAGACACAACCTAGCAGGCACATTAAAGTTAAGATAGTAGCCATGTTTTAAAAGTACTTTAACGACCCTTTGCCCTAGTTACTTGGAGAACGGACACCTGGAACCCCGCAAAATATTACAATAACGATCACCGAACAACAATGTCTGTGCACCTATGCCAGACAAGCCAAAATAAAATGTTGTCTTTTAGTTGACTTTACTGCAAAATAACGGCACAAGGGAGCCACTTTCTCGATAAAATCTTTCAGCCAGGATCGATCAATTCTTATTAGGGAAGGGTGGCTTGAAACTATTTTATTTATGTTTCGTAAGATTTATTTAAGGTCGGGCCTTTTCAGCAGGATCTGTCGGGCTACCGTAACCACACAAATATTTTTTGTTAGCCCTTAGGTAACTTGGAAATTTGTTGAAACATGTTTAAAATGGATGTTTTTCCCCCTTGTGCACATTACCTCCTTTGACATCAGTTTAATTCATTACCTGGGCACAGCCAGAGGCACTTGTTGGGGATTTAATTGTCAATATGTGGTATAAGACGGGAGCGTCGTTTTTATTGAATGATGTTTGCGTGGTTTTAAAATGGAGCCCAATGTAACAAAAATAGATTAATCTGTCAGTGAATCGCGGCAATAACAGCAAATGCAGACACAACATGCAATCACTTTTCTGTGTGCCAAGATGTCAAAGAGAACCAATACCTTTAGAACCATTATTATTATTATTATTATTATTATTATTATTATTATTATTATTATTATTATTATTATTATTATTATTATTATTATTATTATTAAATTTTTTA
Source organism: Hermodice carunculata (assembly GCA_964020975.1). NCBI lineage: Eukaryota > Metazoa > Annelida > Polychaeta > Eunicida > Amphinomidae > Hermodice > Hermodice carunculata. The sequence continues at coordinate 16,036,451 of OZ026629.1, forward strand.
AGCAAGATACGTATATGTACAATCCTTCAAAAATGTTTTACACTAATTTTGTTTTTAATTTATTTTTCAATGCTGCCATAGAAATACGTGTGAACGTCACAGAGAGTGACCAAATTAAAGTTTACAGTGATTTTTCAGAGGGAGGACAGGTATAATTTCAATTATGGGGTCCGAGTGAGCTTCCAGGACCTGCAATATGATAGCGTCCTGTAATTAAAATGCTATAAAGAAACAGACACTGGCCAAACGTAAAACTACGGAAAGCATAGTTCTGGATGAGACCTTTGCATTACTCAGTGTTTAACTTGTGGGTGCTCTATTAATGACAAGGTTGCAGTCTCAACCTTTCATGAAACTGGCCTAGGAAGGGGATTGAAAACTGTAGTGTAATCCTGGTCACCAGGGTAACTTCAAAAGTTGAAATAGGAAACGTCAGTGCCTCTGTTGGATGACGTCAGTCCCAAATCGGTCATATGGCAAGCTGCGCCGTGCTGTAGCTTGCAGCGACTTGGCTTATTGAAACCCAAACAGTAGCGATGCAGGTGACAAGTTATGTATAAAGGTAAGACTAAAGCATCGTCAAATGTCTCCTGAGAAATAAATTACGCTTTTGTTCTAGTCCCTGGCCTCCTTGTGCTCAGCATTGTTTCACTGCAGGCAGCCACACAGATCTTTAATTTTCGGGAAGTAATATATCTCCCATGTTGTGTCTGACATCTTAATCAGTGTGCAATTATTTAATAAACTACAACATGTCAAGAACACTTGGTTCGGATACAGCGTAGCATTCTGCGGCAAGGCCACATGGTGTTGTTATGAACCCTTTTGGCCATGATACTGCAAGTTACTCCAGATGTTACCAACAAGAGGCAATTAAACCAACACAACATGCATTACTGATACATTAAAACACACATTTCATGCATTTCCTTGTCTATTTTGCGTACAGGTCATCAAAGACATCTGTAATCATTAATCCTGTAATTAACATACACCTCAAAAGGATAAGTTTTCGGCCATGGAGTCTTTCATTGTATATTCAAGAATACACCATTTTGATAATCATCCTTTTGGTGTGAGTATGGTACTATAAGTAAAGATTGTATACAATTGTTTCTACAAGAGGTGTCATTGTTTATTTTAATGTAAAGTAAACTATACATATGACACTGTTTATAATCGGCACAAAACTTTGATGTTTTGTTGCCAAATTAGAACAGTGTGGATTGCGTTTTGGCCTAAAAAGCAACATACCACCCATACGGGAAAACAAGAAAGGTTACACTAAAAATTGGGGTGGACACAAATCAATAGAATTAATTCTTAAAGTATGGTTACACGGCTGGTCTTGAACATTCGGGTTGCGAATAATTTGTTTCAGTGCCACCCACAACAAACGTTGTGCTTATCTGAAATATTAAAAGCTATTGCAGATTCAAATTCCGTATAGAAACCTATTTTCCGTTAAAGGACACCAAAAAAATAATTCCCACTTTAGTCATTCCTAGCTCAAAATGTATTTGCGTTAGGATAACATCATATATGTGTGTACTGGTCATACTCCACAGACTTTATATGTCCCGTATTTGGGTATCTGTGATGTTAATTGTTGTATAAACAATTGAAAGTTGACCGCAAAGCATACACCCCATAAATTTCGATATAAGTCACTAATTATTTGTGATAAAATAATAATTACACTTGCATCTTAATCCTGACATATTGACAACAAAAAACCGATCCTGCAATTTTTTATGTTTGGTTTCGTTTTTCTGTTATCCATCCTCAAAGTTGACATTTCAATTTTCCCTTTGATTTTCAGGATGTTCATTTTCTTCATTTCAAACAAAAAGAACAAAGCAAAAACTTAGAAAATCGCTGCATCGGTTTTGCAGTTCAGACATTACAGAATCAAAAGCCGTTAACCGGATTAAGTGTTGCCCTGCCGTTTTCTTGGAATAACTATTCTTAGATGGGGTTCTCATCCTATTATCCTTTCTGAGAAAACAAGCTTCAAAGGCCTTTGATGTTGATCATTTGCCTCTGAAACAATACCATTTGCTCAAGTTGAGCTGATATTTGTACAAAACGTAGTAAACATCGTCCCTTAACATTTGGGGAAGTTGTCAATAAATTCTTGCCCAATCACATAAATAAAAGAGCCTTTGAAGTACGGAAAACATTATTCAGCGATCTGTCAAACCGCGACAGCGACAGTCTGGTTTCAAAGTGTGACGTCATGGAGGCGGCCCTTCGGACCCCGTGACCTCAAGTCTGGCAACGAAAGTTGTGTTGCCTTGCTTCGGTGGGGCGGCCTACGGCCGCTCGTGGTCAGTGGACGGACGGCGGGTTCAGCCTCTTCATCCCATTTTTAGGGATAGTGCTGTATTGTATTTACTCCTATCTGTATACTTTATGCAGTTAGCTTGTTAGACTTGTCTGTACACTTTATTTGGTTAGCTTGTCATTATTTGTAGTTATTTTCTCAATGAGTTTCATTGCTATTTCAAACCTGAATTTTGTAACGCTGTTTTGTGTGTTTTCTCTGCTGTTCACGTTTGTGCTCATTTCGATGAGTTTATTTGTACTTGTATATCCTCATCCCTGGGTTTTGATAGAAAATATTATTATGTACGTGTATGGCAAGCCAACAGGGCCATAACGCATTGGTCTTACGCGTTGTCGAGCCTCCACTACGCGTAGTCGAGCCAACCAATCAGGTTTCAGTCTCCTATACGCGTTGCCGAGAATATGTTTTCCACTACGCGTAGTCGAGCTTCGGCTATGCGTAGTGGAGCAACTTATGGCACCTTTTGGCTGAAGAAAAGCAAACCAATCATTTACGTCCTTACAATCATTACTGATATTAAAACAGCCAACAGGTCTAATACAGTTTACAAGAGCATCAGTGATTGGATAGTTTGGCTACACGCTATGGGAGGCATAGTTTCTCCACTACGCGTCGCCGAGGCTCGGCGACGCGTAGTGGAGACTGTAATCTTATCGGTTAGCTCAACTACGCGTTGCCGAGCCTCGACTACGCGTAGTAGAGGCTGCAATCTGATTGGTTTACTCGACTACATGTTGCCGAGCGTCGACTACGTGTAGTGGAGGCTCGGCTACGCGTAAGACCTATGCGTTATGGCCCTGTTGGCTCGCCATATACGTGGGTATTGTTGATTAAAGTGCCAGTTTTTTTTGCCCCGCCTGTCTTTGGTGTGCAGGACCACTGGGGTATCCATCGCAGCACGGCCTTTGAAGGGACATCGTCTGATGATCCCCGCTCCTCTTGAACATTCAAAGTCTCCCTTCATTAGAACGCAAAACAAGCAAGATAACTATAAAATAAGCCACTAAGGCTATGATGTGTTAGCATGTTTGCATCTTTTTCTTGCCCACAAACATACTTTCGGCATGCCGCCTGATTTCGCATTGCCGCTGTGATACCACTCTCCTTTTGCCATGGACCGTGGCTGCCTGTAGCCATGTGACAGACTGTTAAGTATGATTAACGGGTGGCATTGTTCCGTTTGGCGGCTGAAAACCAAAAGAATGACACATGGACGTTCGGATGTCCCAGTGCGTGTGAGGTTTTTGGCGTTTTTCTCATATTTCTACTTTAGTTAAAAGCTTGAAATTTTGACAATTAATAGAAAAGACACTCATCTTGTAAAAACCGTTAAAATCTCAAAATCGGCCATGCAAAGGTTTTTGGTGTCTTACCTGTCATAAGTCTTTGAGTGCCATAATTTGGACTGAGTCAACAGCTTTCCTCGGCGCACTTTCGGAGAGGAAAGCTGTTTACCTGGACTATTATATTCTATGTAACAACAAGAAGGCTAGTACATGAATGATAGTTCTTTTTACATGGAACATGAACTTATCACCCTTATAACAAATTACATAAACAATGCCCCTGCCCCCTTCTGATCAGTCCTCTTTCACCAAAGCTACACATGTAGGTGGGCAGTCGATCCCCTCTCGTATGAAACCAAATGGTACTATCGTCATGCAGAAAGGGTTTATTTTAATGGCTTTGTTCCCCACAGGAAAACCCTCCTCTTTATTTGGACCACTTATTGGTCACAGCTGGGGGTGGCCTACATACATGTACATTCCTCTGACCTCCTCACATTGGGTATTTGATGGGCAGGATACATAAGCAGGAGTACAGACAATGTTAGTCGAATCTTGAGTAAATTAAAAGAGGTGCTGAATACTCAAATATGTAAGAATAAGGTCATAGAAGGTATTCCACACAATAACTGGTACATAAGCCTTGAGAATGCGTAAATTTAGACTATTGATCGTGGTGAGGAACATTTGACCTAAGTTTGTGAAACACAATTGGAAAAATACATATCAGGCATGTAATTTGATTTGTTTTTGGCTCGTATCATTGGGCATAATTATGGGGACCAAAGTTGAGGCATTTTATTGCTGGAGAATGGAACCTTTGACATAGTTTTGTATACTTTGACTTCTGATGCAAATAAAAAGTTTGGGTTACCTGTGCATGAGCTCTGTGGTTTTTTTTTACCTGAAACCAGTTGTGACAGCGGGGCTGCTAATTCACATTGTCAAGTGTAGACCAGAAACTGATATGACTGATTGCCAGCACACTCCATATATATTTCCGTGATACAAGATACGAGACCTCTTTGACGAATCGAATCAAAACATCTCATAAGTATCAACAAATATATGATTCCAAGATTAAAATAAGAACAAGAGAAACATGTATAATTATTGATGAGGTAAGTTTGATTGGTCATTCAAGTGTAATACTAAATGACTGAAGAAGGAGATCACCTGCCCATAAGGGTTCTGTGGTGCATAATTGATGGACCCAGTGTGATTCTTTTACAAGTCTGAGATTCAGAGTCTTGTCTAGTGTTGGAGGTGTGCAGATGTACTCCAAAACTTTATTTTTAATTCTGGACCCTCATGCTTGGGGAGACTGAAGTTGGGGTTAATTTTTATCTTTTGATCTTCGGCATATAAAGTGCCGGAGGGTATTGTCGTCCCCTTCGTCGTCCGTCCGTCTTGTCGACGCTATCGCTATGTCTCAAAAAATATTCACCATAGCTGTACCAAATTTTCATTGTCAAAGATGCACCTTATAATAGACCAGGTTCCCATTAAAAAAGCAAATTCCTCGTATTATTTTTAAACATTTTATGAAACTTGTAAGGTGTTTACTTCAAGGCAGTCTAAGTGGCGCACAAGGGGACAACGTTACCATACTATCTCCAAAAAATATTCACCGTAGCTTTACCAATTTTTTGTCACAGAAGAACCTTATAATGAACCAGGTTTCTATTGAACACCAGCTTCCTCTGATTGTTTTTTAAACCTTTCATGAAATTTTTAATGTATTTATTTGAAGGCCGTCTGAATGGCGTCAACCCTGAGGAAGTTGCCGGGAAATCTAAAAACAATATTGACCACAACTTTATCAAATTTTTGTCAGAGATGCGTCTTATGATGGATCAGGTTCCTGTGTAAAACCAGCTTCCTTTTTGTGTTTATAAACATTTTATGAAACTTTAAAGTATTTTTTTCAAGAGCGTCTGAGTGGCGCACAAGGGAACGACGTTACCAGAATATCTCAACAAGGATCCATCGCACCATCACCAAATTTTTATCCGAGATGCTCACTATAATGGACCACGTTCCTATTGAAAACCAGCTTCCTTCCATTATTTTAAAAATTGTTATGAAACTTTTGAAGTATTTATTTGAAGGTTTTTGTGAGTGGCGCAGAAGTGGAAAATATCACCATTATATCTCAAAAAGGATTCATCACAGCTTCATTAAATTTTTGGTGCAGTTACACCGTGTTATCGCATATCAGAGACTCCTGGTATCATTCTCTTTTGAGGACGGTACCTGAGCCCTGATTTCAATAGTTCGTCTTTGAGATTTTTTTTCTCGTCTGAACCGCATGACTTCTTGTTACAATTCAAAGCAGTTAAATTTGAGTAGTTCAATTTTTAGTCACAGATGGCGCAAGAGTTATGGACAGCACACCTATGTTTCCAGCGATAAAAAAGATGGTGCAGGTCAACATGCAGCCAAACAGTAAAACAATGTTGATTGAGTCAACTATTGAGCACTGAAAGAATTACAATTAAAACAGAAAAAAATGATGAAAGTGAAAGACATATGTGTGTGCATATTGCTCACTATTTTCATATCCTCTTTTTGACCAAAAAAACGCGGCTCTCCCTGTGTCGATGATAATGGAAACCACGGGATAACAAAAAATCCACTTGGTTGGAAAAAAAAAACTTGCTATACCTCACGGGCGTGCACTTTGTCGGCGACATATTCAGCGAATCATATCTCTTGCATGTCACTGCACTATTACTTAGATGTCTTACTTTGTCAAATGAATTTATTGGACTATAAGGAAGGTTATGCCGGGATGTGATATTGTTCAGTATGAATTATCGGTCACCTCTGTACCCTTACGACCTACGTCCAGGCCCCCGTGGATCTCCCGTGGCTTCTTGTAGTAACATCTGATACTCAACCTACATTATCGACGGACCCATGCGCTTCGGAACCACAAAAAGGTGACCATTGCGCTAGAAGAACAGATAGAATCAATACAAAGTGGATTATGTCGCAACTAGTGTGATGCAAATATGCCACCTCACCTTGCTCTAATCATTTATCAACTTCTACAATTATCCCCTTCAAGGAAGAAGCAGAAAATAGGTCCCTTTAAATACACATTGACACGTATCTACTCGTTCCAAACCTAAGGCAACAGTTACAAACTGGCACGGGGAGCATGGACAGTGTGCGGGGTTAAAAGCAATAACAGCAGGGTCCCTCCCCAACGATGAGTCGATATCAAAATGTTGTAAACAACTTCAAAGCTGAACATGATGCGCAACTATGCATTTCAATATATCATATGCATGTGTATGCATAGGGACATTCACAGTCGTTTGCTCTGGACAAATATTATTTCAGCATTTCAAGCCTTCCTCGTCATGCCAATTCAACCCCACAATATGGACCTACCTAAATCCACTGCACTCAATCTATCTCTGGATTTGATTCCCCACAGAAACCGCGTCTGTTTGTCTCGCCGTTTAATTTGGCTTGCATTGAGCGAAACCTACACCGTAGTTTCATTTTCTTTGAAAAGTATTATAATTTTTTGGCAGTCGCTGAATGTGAAAAGTATTGATCATAACCATCGATGAGTCATACGTTAGATACTTTTAAATTTCCGTTTTTGGAATTATCATGATTTTACCTTTGTTGCTGTGTTTATTCACCGAATTAAACCAAGCGCAGGACCACACAGCGTTCCATAATGAATGGATCAAGACCCTGGTCACTGGCGCCTGTCGCTGCATCGTTAAGTCAAGGACTTGGCTTCATCTGCTCTTGCCATGCACAAATTAAAAATTTCCCGCTCAAACCGCCCAAGAGGACCCGGACGTAAATTGTCATTTTTTCTTACAAAATTAAGTTTTAACATTTATAGAAAACATTATTTGCTAAGATTTGTAAATAAGACCTATTACAAATACGCGCCCAAGGTCAACGTTAACGGCATTCCCTGGCGCGCGTTTAGCACAATGCGCCCAACCCACGCCGAGGAAAGCTATTGACTCAGTTTTATTCTGACCAGGATAGGGTTAAAATAAATGACTTGCCGATCAATATATAACCAATGGCGTCAGATAATACATATTGACACTCGTGCGAAACTTCATTGTATGCTCAGTATGAATCTGTGACTCGCATCTGATTCCTGTCAAACATGAACGAAGAGCAGTTACTTTCATCTGACGAATTAAAATCAATACGATTTTTCATTGCTCTACACACGAGCACTCACTTTCAAAGCTTTTATAGTGGATCATATTTTGGATAGCATTATGATGAAAATGACAAATGCGACATGCTGGTTTAAATATGTTTCTGAAAAACAAATTGAAGCCAGACAACACATATAAATCTCTCTTGCGGAAGAAATTAAAACAGTACGATTTGAAGTGACTGTATTCTTCATGACGTACCATTATGACATATATTTTACAAGGCGGTAGACTGCTTAGGAAATAATAAAGATAGATAAACTGACATATGAAGCTTTTCACAGTTATAACTCAGGCAAATCACAATATGCCACCGTAACCCCTTTCAGGATACAAAGTAAACGGAAGGCAAACGAGTTCCGAAATAAAATTGTTAAGACCCTCTGTGGAGGAAATCTGAGAACGACTCCGTGAAAATGTCCAAATCCAATTAAATAAATTGAAAATATTGCCCCGGTGCTTATGTTCATCTTAGCTACCAGTTGCCACTGGCCAGCTGCCAATTCTAAGGGAAGCAGTCATTTTCACAAAATAATGGCTTATATTTTGATTCTACGCGTAACTCCCAGTTCGAGTAGATTCATATTAGTAGCTAATGTATATTGAGTATCTTCTAATAATTATATTATATAGAATGAGTGCTATTTTACTAAAACGGTTCGGCAGGAAGTAGTAAAATTAAAATATAAAAAGATAACTGCTCCCTTAGTAATTGACAACTAGTAGATGAGACAACGTCAGTAGAATCGAACATGAGGTAGAGACTCAGGAGAATTAGTTTGCCATTTCACTATGCTAAAATGTTATTGGATGCTACAAAGCTGATCCTAAGCCTTTTAGTGCTTATTTCAAATCGAGGTAGCTCATTATCTTGTGGGTAAGTTCGGAAAATAAATCACAAAGTTTAAAGCTTTGTGAAATCATAAGACAAAGATCCTGTCTCAAAACACACAAAAAAAAAAACAGAAGACAAAGAAAAAACAAACAAAATAGCAAAACAAAACAAAACAAAAAAGCAAACAAACAAACCTAAAAACAAACATGGCCAAGATTACTGCCAGCGTTTTTGTACAGGCTTACCATGACATTCGAAGAACAACTGTACTTTTTTTTCTTTTGGCATCAATGAGCATATATCTATATATTTAAAAGACAGACATACTAATTATCTATTGTACGCGAAAAAGTCATTTTTAAGCAGACAGAAAAGGTAATTTCAAATTTACAAGAACAATCTAGAATTAAGATTAGGACTAAAAATTGGACATTGCAACAAAAATAAGAAATAAAAGTATACTTGTAACACATATGCAAATAAAATGAAATAAAATAACGTATTCCATCGGCAAGAACATTAAAGGGAATGGGAACACTTACTATGATATCTTTATTCGTACTCAGTAGGCCTAGATACACTTTACACATTGTGAAGACAGTAAAAAGTCGGTTCTTCGAATTAACTTCAGTCACAATATAAACGGCGAAAAAGCGAAACCGAAAAGGAATACATATATATATATATATATATATATATATATATATATATATATATATATATATATATATATATATATATATATATATATATATATATATATTTCAAATACCAATAACTGCCCAACTTTCACCATTTTTATTCACAGTGCCATCGATGGTGTAATAACAGCTTCATAGAAAACTGGAAAACCGTGCCGTTGAAAGAGCAATGACGTCTGCATAAAAAGCAAGAAAAAAAATGAAAAGAAAGTTTTCGCCAGAGCAGCACATATCCTCCAAATCAATAAATCAAATCTAAAACTATTTTTCAACTGTTCCATCAGCTGGTTTTACTACTTTGACTATTTATACCTTGAAATGCAGGTCGCCTAACTATCTTCATTGTGTATGTAAAATAGAAGCGATTGACGTGTACCTCTTATGCTCAATGAATCAATTCATCGACGCCAGATACTGAGAGTTCGGTTTGTTTCGAAGCGTCGCGTGCAAGCTTCTGTGCTCTGTCTGGGTGGAAGTCACAACCGCCGGTTCTGCTTGCTGCTTGCGGTGTCCCTCGCCACGGACTGCCGCTACACGCGGGAATTTTATTGTAATTTGGAGCAATCCAAAGCAAAATCCATAGTGCACTCTACACGCGACTCGTACTAGAGGCCTTTGTCGAGGTTACATATATAATTTTTTTGAAGCATGCGTCGTCAGGTGCACGATATACCAAGTTCTGTGTGTTAATGTTTCATAGGACGACACGAACACATTTTCATTCACCCGTGTCTCGCCCACGGTAAACTGTTCACATCACTTTTTCCACAACACTGATCTATAGTCTCGCCTCTCGGCCCCGCACATAAACTGGTATCAATTTTTAGGGGTATGAATGTTCAAACTCACCACGTCCAATTTCATCTACAGTATTTTTAACTTTCCAAGTGGCAAAGCACTTTATCGAAAATATTGAAGATATCTTGCAAGTTCCCACACCCAGCTAGCAATAACGGTTGGCCCAATATTGACCCAACGTTGGCAAGGATGTCCGAGCATTGCGGCAATGTTGGGCCTACTTCGAGTGCTAGTTTGACAGTTTTCGCCAGTAAAGCGAGGTCTTCCGCAAACATTAGTGCTGATGTTTTCTATACCACCGTTTGTTTGGTGTTATATATATATATATATATACATATATATATATATATATATATATATATTTATTTATTTATTTATATATATATATGGCCTATATATATACGTGTGTGTGTGTGTATGTGTGTGATCGGTATCCATAGTTCACTCCATAAGGGGGATCCAAAGATGCGATCGCAGGCTTTTCTCAAATAAATGAAACCGGCGAAAGTAGACTTCCGTTTTTTTTCTTACAAGTTTCGGTTATGTTTGAAAGCATCAGTGTATGATCAGGACAATTACGATTTTCCTGAAAGCCACTACCACGATGCCATTTAGTTCTATCCAATGTGCGATCCCAGGGTTCACAACAGAATCTGTTGTGTGTAACTTGGCGACAACTGGGGGCCAATATAACTAATCACGACGGCTGTCGAGGCCACAGCATGTGAAAATAGAATTGATTATATCTTGCTGCGAAGGACGGTGATTTGCCACATTGGTTAAAAAACCTTATGGCTTTATGCAAGCAGTAGACTGAAACTGGAATTTGTTCCGTTTCCTGTGGAATCTCGTCGATTCCATAAGCCTGCTGCGGTTTTGCTTTTTATAACTATAGGCCTATTGCTTTCCTGTTTCCCGATGTTCGATCCCCCATGCAAAATATCCATGCTTGAATTGTTATATATTATTATTTTTATTTATTATGATAATCACTTTTGACTTGATCTAAGGTACACATTAATCATTATGAACATCAACTCCTATTCCACTGAATCCATGCCTAAAATATCAGTAGATTGTCCCGTTTCCTGCAAATAGCCCCTCAGCATTTCAACCATATATTTGGTAGGCCTAACTTTGTTAGTAGGCCCCTAGTACCTGTATTTTGGGACTGAAACAGCTCTTGCTAGTGGGACTCAGTCCCAAAGCCCGCAACTTGCTTGGATGTTGCATCATGTTGCTGTGAGCCATGTGGTGCCGCCAGGTGTCGAGGCTGGTCATTGTCATGATTATGTAGGCCTACTCCATATTTCTGGTGCTAAGGGCTCTCTCATATCCGGGGCTGTCGCTTATTTGATGGCTAATTGACGTCACAGGAATTAAGGATTTAGTCACAGGGGCAACCAGCAGAATGGTTGTCATCATATGTTCTCGATACGAACCCAGATGTCCATACTGACCGCCAAAGTCACAGTCCACAGAAAATACTGATTAGGGTTAGAAGGAACAAACAAACAAAAATAAACGGTGTCCCTGCCCCCCCCCCCCCCCGACGCCGTTTTCCTGTTTTACACGCCTTCTGCAGCCCCGACGCATATTATAATCTATATAACAAAAGATTCGTCACAATCCACTCTCTCGATCCCTGCCTAATAATTGAGTTGTCGGACGTTTTTTAGACCATTTTGGCCACTTTATTCCTCGCAAAGCCTTTCGATTCCAAATGAGCCACTCTTTGTTGACCAGAAGTGACCCCCGCGTACGGACTCGAATTTCTCCTTCGCTCTGACTGGCCGCCAGTGAATGTATTTGTATTTTCGTTTACTTACAAGCTTTAGTCTGTTCGCTAAATTGTGTGCACATCTGTAACAAAATAATAAAGCAAACTAAAAAGGATTAAAAAAAAAACTTATTTTTTGTTTCCTTTTCGTGCTATTTTATGCACAGCAATTTGCTGACTGTGAAAAAGTTGCAATAATTCTGTCATGGCCACTCATTCGGTGCAATCACTGTCCTTATTCAGTTTCCTACATAATAGCAAAGGGCAATTTTACTGATACATAAACACTTGACTTTGAGAGTGTTATAAAACAATTCATAGGGGCCCACCGTTTACGGTTAAGTTAAGCTGGTATTTCAAGTGCAGTTTGATACCGGATGTAAATTAAATGAACAAACTACATAGAGCATACAATCCTCTCTCCATGCTACATTCATGTCGATCAAGGTACATATACCCACAACATAATTCAAGCAATAATATTAATGAATATGTCGGTCAGCGACATTATCTGTGCCAACGTCCGTTTTGTTACATAAACAATACGATTGTCAGTTTTGCCTATGTATGATATATTTTTATAGTTAAGAGACCGACAAATATGGGCCAATTCGGTAACAACCTGTACGACACGTTTGCGCTAGAAATGAGGAACACTTATTTGTATTTAAACAATGGCAATATGCCAACAAGGAACCAGCGAGGGGCTTCACTTTAAGCAGTACAGATGATCAAGATGACGACGCCTAATTCATGTTCGCATGACGAGAAATGCAGCTCGCACCGTACAAGATCACGAAAACGGCTTGAGGCTTAAAATTATGAAGCCATGAAAATGATCTAATAATCTCCTTCACTGTAAAAGAATCAGAAGCGCAATGCGTGTCTCTCATTTTCCGGTAGAGGTCCTCGTCATTGTACACTTTCTCCACTCAGTGGACCTTAAACATCAACAGACACTTTGGAAACATCTTGTTCATGGGTCCGCAACATACTTGCCTCTGGAGTGAACATATATTCATCTGAAAAAAATAATAATGTTCTAGAAGACGTCCATATCATCAATACCAGAAATCCGTCCGATATCTGGTTCTACATGATCCCTGTCCGTGCGTGTCTCTGTATATTTCTACTATTATTAATAGAGAAAAAAAGGGAAAAAAGTCCTCAAACATAGTCAGCAGAAAATCTTTGAAAATGGACTAAAAAAACATAGCCTGCAAGATAGCCTAATAACTGGTCTTCAGCGTGTAACTATCAGGAAACGCTCGCAGCCTGGAATGCCCAGATGTGCATTTATGTCTGATAGCGGCTCCTGGTCTGAGTTTAATAATTGGTCACAAAACTTACTTGAAAAATTTAGACTATAGATCATGAAATGATACTGAACATTCTAAACTATGAACATAAGCACTTTCTTATATTGTGAATTCAAGACCTGCAACATAAAATAATTACATACGTTTCATACATATTCAGAAGGGTATGTAGAATACAAAGTATACATGTTAGATATCACGTTTACTACAAGCCCTCGGTCTCCCTATGCATTCTAGATAGATTAACGTCCGTCCCTTGTGAACTGAACAAGATGAGGAACATGCATCGTATTTGTGTGCCGGGCCAGACACATCGAGACCTTCTTTCATGGGATCTACTCAAGGAACGTTTTCTGGCCAATCATGATATATTCTCTGATTATTTTGTTGCAAATTGCGAACTGTGTGCAAACCATGATAAAAACACATAATCGTCAAGTAGAAATCCTCTTAGTGTTTCAACTTTTTATTGTTTATAGTAACAAAGTATATACTAAATAATACAATAAATGTAAGTAGAGCTGTAACTGGGACGGAGACGCATAAAGGCACAATTCATATGCCCCTCTTAATAACTTGATTCAATATAATCTTGCAGTGATGCTGGGCAATGGGTCTTACAATAACGTACATTACAATAACGTACAGTGGTGAATTAATGTGTGTTCAATATGATGTTTTCTTAGAAATCGCATAATGTACACCACGTCCACTAATTGTAACCTTCAATGCTGCAATGCCGTTTACACGGCGTCAACACTTCTGTTCGACGTGCTTTGCATGAAAATGCACCCAATTAAAAACACCGGGGAAAACTTTTGGCCTTGAACATTTACTTCTCTTAACAGGCATGATGGTACTTGAATGAAAGGTATTTTGACGAGAAATATGAACCTAGTATCGCCACAATGATTCAGATGAGCTGAGACTTTTGTAGAGATTTAGCGACGAAAGGTTAATGCAAATCCGACATGATCCTCTTCTGGCACATACGGCCATGTGATTACTCCTAACTTGTGATTATCAGCGGCAACCTAAGAAACATGTTTAGACATTTTTGTCATGCGATTATTCATGTTGAAGACCCTTTGAGTAATACACACCTTTCCAAGGCGGCATGTTTTTTTACGACGAGGTAAGACTTTGCATGCAAAGAAGCATATCAGAATCAGCGTGGACCTCTCTTTTACCTGCCAAGGCTGGAAGGCTGCGAGACTAGCATTTGCTCGGTCGATCTTCCCGTGGCATGTTCATATGAGGTTCTGACTCTTTCAGTGCCAACTGCGACTTAAGTCGAACTAATCAAGCTACACTACTCTGAATTATAATAAAGATGCTAGATTCATATTCATAGTGAAAAGAATGTTCATTCAAGTACCAACGTACCCACATTTCCAGAGAATATAATGGTCCAGGTCAAAGGTGCGCTGGGGAGAGCTGTTGACTCAGTTCAAAACTCGGCGCTGAAAGAGTTAATAGGTTCAAAGAAAATTTGGTCAATGGGTTGTGAAAGGATAGGATACAGGTGTTTTAAATGACATTCCTTTGGTCTTCTGCAAAATCATCACTCTGTGTCTGTGTCTATGTAATTGCGTGCGCGCGCGCGCGCGTGTGTGTGTAATATTTATTTCTTAAGGATTGGTGAAGTACCCTTAGGCTAAAATAATTTTTTTCCTCGGGCAAACATAAGAGATAGTTCATAATTTGGTGCGTATACACAATGAGTATGCAATCTACGACAACAATTACCAGCAGGGTAGCTACACAGTACAACATCCACAACAAAATTAAGGCAGCTTACAATGAAGACAGCAAATGAAACGTGCACACAGATACAAATACATGCACACGGTACTGACCTTATTTAAATTAGAATTGTCGTATATCAGACATAAAATCTGTTTGAAATATAATAATAACAATATATTGTCAAGGTGGGTCCATACTGAAGCAGTTGCTGACAGAAGAGGCAGTTGGACTGTTGGACAATAGCAAGTGGACCTTGTCAGGATTGCAAAAATTACTAATGTAAACAGTCAGGAGACCACATGTAATAATTTCATGATCCCTTGCCAAAATCACCTGTCCGGCTGCATAAGAGTGTGTGTGGGGGGGGGGGGGCACCCTAGTGCTTTGGTACAAGCCATAACTTTGCTATAGTAGCAAAGTACGGAAAACAAGAATGTGTATAAACAGTGATTGGTACGAAGTACGGAAATTAAAAAGGCTTCCAGTACGTAAGTACGGCAAATAAAAATACCCAGTACGCCAGTGCGAAAAAAAAAAAAAAAAAAAAAAAAAAAAAACCTTACCCCTCCCCCCCCCCCCCCCCAAAAAGAGTGCGAACTGCAGCATGGAATTTCAGATTGTTACCCGCAAGAAGGGCAACCACTTACAGTATGCGTCTGAAACCCGGCCCTAGCACTCACCGCAAAAGTGGTAGCACATGATAGTTCCATAAATTAAAATGCACCCCCTTTTCATGGATTTTTCCCTGAATTTTACCCCTTATTTTGATGAAAACAAGGAGATTTTTAGCCCTGGAAAAGTACCCCTATTTTTGAAAACAAGGAGATTTTGACACTCAAAAAGTACCCCTATTTTTCAGTTTCAAGGATACAAATATAGTGATCCATGCCTTAAAATCTGCATTATGCAGCATATAAGTGTTGTTATATTCACATCTGGATTAAACTTAATTGTAATGAGTGAAACCATTTTCATTTTCTCCATGCTTTTTAATGATTTGGGTTTAAACTTGGAATTGACATTATCGACTATCCCAAAACATACCCTAATTTAAGATTTCGCGGATCTTGACCCATGAAAAACACTCCTAATTTCCGATTTCGCGGACCGCGTCGAGGCTCAAAATATACCCCTTTTTCCGCAAAATTTGGAACGATCAAGCGTACATGTTTGGTCCTAAGTGCGGGGGCGGGGTCTGAAACCGGATGTGCATTCAAAGGACTGAAGTTAACCCTTAGTCGGTTAACACGACATTTACTTTTCTGGAACCGTGCTTTACATGGTGAGAGCCTGGAACGGAATATACAATCATTTCACGGACGTTTTAAAAGCGAGCAACAATCTCTATCTGGTATACATTTAAGAATATTAAAATTGAATAAAGTTGCAGTTTGAAGTGGTGCTTATTAGCATGATTTAAAATAATAAAATGTCTGAATAATTCGTTAAACGGTCAACAGTAAAGAGCATATTTGGAGACATTGAAGACACATAAACATATTAATTACGACTAATAGTAATAATATTGAGGACAATAATAATAATAATAATAAACATTGCCACACAGTTGACACTGAAACGTGATCTGTGATTTACTTTGTCGGAATCTACTTAAGGTACATGTCCACCGAGTCTGAAGAAATTTTGGCTATATCGGCTTTGTTAAAATACTATTTACACATGTCCTTACAGTCGCATCCCTATACTAATTAAACTAACGTGTACTCCTATCGATCAGGATTTTTTTTAATGTTTTCAACATCAGGAAATGATGAAATGCAAAGAAATTGTACAACGTTGGAATCATTACGGCCAATGAAGTATGTTGTCTCCAGGATTGACTACAACCCAGCAGACAATTTTAAACATGATGCGGAAAATTGAACAAAAAGTAAAAGTACAAACGAAAAACAACATAACAAAAATACGTGCCATCGGGGGACACCAAGAAAAACACCAATGTTGGGTTTCGAAAAATTTCCTACAGATATATATTAATCTAAACATGACCGGAGTTTGGCCTGTCTGACAGCTTAGCAGAAACATACCGAGCTGCTGAATAGCCAACGATGAATATTTCAAAGATCAAGCCAACTGCTCTGAGTCTTAAACGTGAATGGTGGACGCATGCATACATCCCACAGGCTCAGAATTTTACAATTCATCTGAGCTAGAAAAAAAAAGGCATTCTATTTTATAAAGGTTTACGAAGTCTGATCCTGACATTTGTAAGTTCAGGCTAGTAGACAACCCCAGGCGTGAGTTATTGAATTGAGAACAACGAGTTAAATAAAGCGATGGCAAAATCAATTATAGTTATTAGTTGTCTTGGTAAGCCCCGACACTTCCGCTTACAGTTCCATCTTCTATTCACTCTTTCATTGCACATTTTCGACAAAATTTGATGTGTTCTGTATTGGCACAATGATACCAGATTCATGTTCGTTGCAAAGCGACCTTTTATTCAAGTATCATCGTTGGCACGCTTTGGACGCGTTGCGTCCAAAGCGCGCCGAGGAAAGCTGTTGACCCTGTTAAATTTGACACTGGTAGTGCTAAAACTCTCCAAATTTTCATCTTATATGGTCATTCACGTGTAATACTACAATAAAAAATATATGCAGTATTTGGTGCGTCAATGTAATTAAGACCTTGAGCGCAAATGCAATTTGTATCTTTTTACGAAAACAAGCGTGGCACAAAACAGATTCATAATATTATGGTATCCCAAAAGAAATCGCCAACGGTATCATTTGTTAAATCAATATAAGCATGCGACATTTTGATGTACCATACAATGTGTGGAGGCAAAACTAAAGATTGCAATGCTCTTACAAACAACTGCATTCCATCATGTGTTATCTTGGGTTGGGCAGGCTCTTTTACCTCCTATGAAACCTCATCAGTCTTGTCAAGAACCGGCGAAAACTTGATCAAAACGTTATGAACAGAAAGGTGGGTTAGACGAATCTTGACATATGATATGTCGAACATGGATATAACGGAGCATATGAGATTTATTTTGGTAAAAGCAAACTGGTCATTTTTGCAAAATCTCGGATGGGTATTGCGCTGCTAAGATAATACAACTGAAACGACTTGGCGTGACAGAAGCTAAACGGCACTGGATTCGATTTCATCTCAGTGGGAAACTTGAAAATCCAAAGAATGGTCATGATCACTTTCGCAAGTGCGCGATCCCGGTAAAGCACAAATTGGCTGTCAAATATTTGATACATTGCTGGCCCTATTAAAATGCTGGTGCAATTCAGTCTTGTCGGGTGCACGTGTCTCAGTGGAATAAGTTTGTAAAGGAAAAAGCGTTCTGCAAGTGTATATATAGACTAGGAAAGATGATTTGCTGCAGAGAAAATCAGTGTGTGTGTCTACAAAGCATAATGGTATGGTAATGTACAACTATTCCTTAACACAGAAGTAGAAGTTGGAATGGCATCTCTATCTATTATAGATTTGAAGTTATTCAAGATTTAAAATTTCTAATAGTGCTATTTAGCATAATTTAAATTGCTACATTTTATTTTAAATTCATTAGGTGCGCAATGGTCAACAACCCCCTAGTAGAAGTTGGAATGACATCTCTATCTATTATAGTGTTGACGATATTCAAGATTGAAAATTTCAAATTCTGCTAATTAGCATAATTCAAATTGTTACAACTTTTATTTTTAATTCATTAGGTGCGCAATGGTCAACAACCTCCTAGTAGAAGTTGGAATGACATCTCTTTCTATCATAGTGTTGAAGATATTGAAGATTGAAAATTTCGAATACTGCTAATTAGCATAATTCAAATTGCTACAGCTTTTGTTTTAGATTTATTAAATGCGCAATGGTCAATAACCCCTAGTAGAAGTTGAAATGACATCTCTATCTTTAATAGTTTTGAAGATATTCAAGTTCAAAAATTTCAAATGCTGCTAATTAGCATAACTTGAATTGCTATAACTTTTGTTTTAGATTCATTACATGCTCAATGGTCAATAACCCCCTAGTATAAGTTAAAATGACGTCTCTATCTATAATAGTTTTAGAAGATATTCAAGTTTTAAAATTTCAAATGCTGCTAATTAGCATAATTTAAATTGCTAGAATGTTTGTTTTAAATTCATTAGATGCGCAATGGTCAATAACCCCTTAGTAAAAGTTGGAATGACATCTCAATCTATTAAAGTGTTGAAGATATTTAAGATTGAAAGTTTCGAATACTGCTAACCAGCATAATTTAAATTGCTACAACCTTTGTTTTAGATTCAATAGATGCGCAATGGTCAACAACCCCCTCGTAGAAGTTTAAATGACATCTCTATCTATTTTAGTGTTGAAGATATTCAAGATTGAAGATTTCGAAAACTGCTAATTAGCATAATTTAAATTGCTAAAACTTTTGTTTTTAATTGATTAGGTGCGCAATGGTCAACAGCCCACTAGTAGAAGTTGAAATGACATCTCTATCTATTATAGTGTTGAAGATATTCAAGATTGAAAATTTCGAATACTGCTAATTAGCATAATTTAAATTGCTACAACTTTTATTTTAGATTCATTAAATGCGCAATGGTTAATAACCCCCTGGTATAAGTTGAAATGACACATCTATCTATAATAGTTTTGAAGATATTCAAGTTCAAAAATTTTTAATGCTGCTAATTAGCATAACTTGAATTGCTAGAATGTTTGTTTTAAATTCATTAGACGCGCAGTGGTCAATAACCCCTTAGTAAAAGTTGGAGTGGCATCTTTATCTATTATACTTTTGAAGATATTCAAGATTTAAAATTTCAAATGCCCCTAATTTGCATAATTTTAAACATCTTCAGTCCTTTATATAAAACGGTCAAACTCCTCATGCCGAGTTTGGAGTTTCTATGTATAATAGTGTTCGAGAAAAGTGTCGGGCAAATTTGCTGGTGAAGAAGAAAGAAAAAAGAAAGAAAGAAAGAAATAAAGAATTTCAGGAAAAACAAAAAAGTGTATGTTGACACACACTTTAATGAAGGAGTGCTTGGAGAGCACTGTATAACCTGATCCAACAGAGAATGTCAGCTTTGCTAATGCCGGTCCTGAAAAAAGCATGAAGATACGGTTTGTTCAATTGTACAGTCTCAAAAACAGCAGTTCCAACGACTTTTCACAATGATGTCTCAGACCATCGAAAAACGAGCAGAAACTTAAGTACATACAGATGCCTTACATTCCAAACAATACGCCAACGTTAAGAAAGGTGAAGCAGTGGGACAGGTCAAAGAGGCCCAAGAAGAAATAGAAACACAGAAAGGTTAAATTAAGAAAATGAAAGAACACGTGGATAAGTTACAAGGCGATGAATCAGAACAGTACGGCCACAAGAACTCCATCATTTTGCACAGACTGGACAAAACCAAAACGCAATCTGAACAATGAGTATTCACAAACTTGTCAAAGAAACTTGCCAGGCACATCTCTTTTGGACTGGGAAATGCAAAACAAGCACCGTTCACCAGAAACCGGCAATCGCACAAACCGCTCATCCTGATGTTTACCACACACACCTCTGTGAACAAAATATACAAGCATAGATCAAAACTGAAAAAAACAACAGCATCTACCTGACCTTAACGCGAACCAGTGACAAGCAGGAACACATAACTGCTTTACGGCGAATGCAGACAACTCTTGTTGACCTGACCATTCTGCAATCGGCCATTCTCCAACCTCTAAACGAACCACGGAAAGATAATATGTCTGGTTGGGGGCTTTGTCAGGCAGATCAGGAACAGCGCGGACATTGGCTCCCTTGTTCAGTAACACTGATGACACTTCATTTCACAAACTGTGATT
Source organism: Hermodice carunculata (assembly GCA_964020975.1). Lineage (NCBI taxonomy): Eukaryota > Metazoa > Annelida > Polychaeta > Eunicida > Amphinomidae > Hermodice > Hermodice carunculata. The sequence continues at coordinate 16,057,318 of OZ026629.1, forward strand.
GTGTGATAATTGACTGACTGCAGGTCTGCAATCTTGCTCCTTCAACACGTTTTATTCAATTACGTATTGTGTGCACTTAAGATGCAAAATACTGACTGATCCCTTAATATGACTGCTTAATGAACATGGTTGTCATGATTTGGTTTCGTAGCATTGTTGTCATCATCAAAACGTATCGTTAATATATCTGCTCCAGGCATAATGAAATTTTTGCAACGTTTAGGGTCATGTACCTTCACTGAACCACAATTTCATCTATTCTGAACAATATGTACATCTAGGGTGGAAGATGTGAACCTAGTGTGCGATGAGACTAGTCTCGTAACTTTGGATCAATTTTACCCATTTAATATTTTCAAAGGTACATTAAACCTATTAGTTTTCTGATTGCTACATGTCCATGGAATTGTATCTATAGTTGTTTTTTTCAGGATTGATTTTTTTCTTTTAGATTTTATAACATTCTTTCTAACTTGGTAGGATTTTCATATTTTTCGCGCAGAAATCGCACAAAACTGTTGGGTTTTTTTCAGGTTGCAATCAGAAGAAATTGAATATATATATATATATATATATATATATATATATATATATATATATATATATATATATATATATATATATATATATATATATATATATATATATATATATATGTCCAGGACAAATTTATTGGTGAGCCCTGAAATAGCATGAATAAAAAGTTATAAAATTTATATGTTGGTCCTAACAGGTTGTTCCTTGCCCATCTCAAATTTGCTCCAAAGTCACGGAAGGGGTAGTCAGAAAAAAAATTCCTGAGATTCGCTCCTGGATTTGAAATTTTGTCTTTTTATGTCCGTTGATTTTAATGTGATAGGACAATTCGTTTGTTTGTGAGGCTAGATACAAATTGAAGAGTTGTGCGTTGCAAGGAAATGTTGCCAATTCTTATGCATTTATGGCTGTAATATGAGACAGACTCACTTCTTCTGTCCAAGGTTTTTATTATTGTATAAAATTAACTTGTTGCTTTACCTCTGTGAGGTTGTCATTTTGTGGCTTGAAACTTGACTTTTTTTAACTTGGGGGCATCAAACGTAGCCAGACTTGGCTTGTTGGGGTGTCGGTTCACATGCGGCTTTCCATATTTGGGACCAATGAAGTGGATTTTTGCTAATTTGTTTTTACATCATTATAGAATTTTAAAGTAGTCAGAACAATGGTAGTGATTAGCCTGTACTCGCCCTTTCTTCTCTCAATGGCTAATGCTTTCTTGTTTCCTATGTGTGACCCTTGTCAGTGGCTCACCCGGTTTCCAGGGGTCATGGACTAATGCCTGTGCAAACTATGACACTGTTCATTATCATTCCCATGCAAACAAAGGCCATGTGGTCAGAAATGCAGAAACTGTTCAGTGTAAACAAAAGTTTTAAGCTCAATTTTCTCAAAAATCTTAGGTTGACACATATGATTTTTTGGGACCATGTAGTTTAGGTATCGAACTGTCCCAAAATATTAAAGAGTGATTAGCGGTTATCCGAAGGTGCTGGCTTCCTACCTTCCACCTTAAGTACTCTTACATTGACAGGACCTCGCTTCTGCTTGTTTGAGATTATTCATACGATAAAACAAACGACAGCTGCATACTGCCTCAGGAACACATCCATAGCACAGAATAATGAGCCCCCCCCCCCCGTCTATATCTCAATACACGAATACAGATGATGGATAATTCGGAATTTTTCCTTTTTCCAGCTTATCAAACTTTGAAGTGCAGCCGCTTTTTTAAAGTACCGACGGTAAATTGAACAGGTTTCTGAAAGAAAACAATTTTCAAAACACATGAAAGAAATTATACCACAAAAGATATGAGAGGGATTATTATGCTGTTATGTCAATGAAATAAAAATGAATTTAACAATATGGTTCCGAGCAAAAACAAGGATCTCTCTTTATTCTGCCTAAATGTCAGAAGTCTACATAAAAGCAGTTATAGTTTGAAGTTAATCTTGGATTCACTGAAGTAACTTTGATGTCGTTGCCTGACCGAAACTGGCAATAAGGTAGATTGCTGAACAGGCATAATGAATACGTATGATGCAATGTAGTATGGAAAAAGAAGAAAAAGAAAAGAAAAAAACCGGGCAACAAATTTTGTGGTGGAGTTAGTAATTATGTCAAAGATAATATTTATTACATATTAGATCAGATGTGAAAGGTCATTCTGTCAACTCTTCAAACTATGTGGAACTGCTGTCCATTGACAAGTCTTACTCCTGAGACAACATATCAAATTGGGACTGTTTAGAGACCTAAAACAAAGTCTGTAAGCATTTCAAAGGGACGTAGATAACTTATTTAAATATTAAGCAGTGAAGAGCTTCAGATGTTTGACTGTATTCCTGGTGACTTGCATTTAATTGCCATCCACAAACTTTTTTTGCGAGCGAGACAATACTCCTATGGAAGATGAAAAAAAAAAAGCTGAATGATATGCAGAAGTTATAACTTCAAAGACGCCAGCCAAAACTGTTCCAAGAATCAATCCCTAAAGCCCCAACGGAAAATAAAAGGTGATGTGGTGAGTGATCACTACATGGAAAGACTCAGACAAAATGGCAAAATCAACTGCCCAAAACCAAAGTGGATGATAGTTATCCTGTTTATGCAAATGTTTTGAATATGGACATTCCATGGATATCACACTGGACTCTTTTCCGTTCAAGAGATGCAGAGGAAAAACAAAAAGCCTTATCCCCAGGCAAATTTGGCTCAAACATGTTTGGCAAATAAAAAGACAACTACTTGACACTGATGTTCAAGTCTGGCGACCCACTGTTTTGACAGTAATATCTGTGCATTTGAACGCCAAAATTTAAATTCTGAAAAGCCAAGGGATAGGGGTTCATGTCAGTAGGACCGACTCAGTGCTTTAGAAGAGGAACTAAAATGTGGCATTTTGGTATGTTTGCATGAAAACCAGGTTGTGGAGTTTTGATGCAGTGTGCCTTACAGTTATTTGTACTGCCACTTGAATTCAAATGGCCCAAACTAGCGTTCATATGTCCAAGTATAAACACCTTTGTGCCTCCACATGCTTCTAGAAATAATGGCCGTTTCCCTTCACTTTTGACTTTACTTTTTTTGCTTCACTTCACTTTTTTTTAAGTGATAAAATATTTGTTTCGCTTCATGTTTGATAGGAAAATGTTTGTTTCACTTCACTTTTTATGAGCAGATCTACCAATACCTTTAATGATCTCTTCTAGCTATTGCAGAAATCCCCCTTCCATAAGGCCACTCAAAATGCCGCCAAGAAAAGGTGGCTGTACAAAAGAGATTAGATCCAGTTGGCTACTTTAAAATTCATCATTTGTACATATGTGACTCAATGGATCATAATGCTCATGCAGAGAGACAAAAAGAGAGAGACAGAGATAGATAGATAGATAGATGGATGGATAGATAGAGAGAGAGAAAGAGAGAGAGAAGAGAGAGAGAGAAAGAGAGAGAGAGAGAGAGAGAGAGAGAGACTGACCCTGAGCTGATGGCAATTTGTGATCACCAGTTAACTGTACCATTAAATGTTAGATTGTATAAAAATATATTGCACTGATATCTAAAAATGGAGCCTGGTATAAGTGACTCCTCAGATGTAAAAGCTAACGATGTTTATGTACTAGATAAAGTAAATGCTGATAGATTAATAGATTTACATAAAGATACACCTGAGAATGATTCTAACATACAAATATCCGATTAAGGCTCGTCAATGCCTATTGTGGATTCCTAATTACACAAAAATCCTTATAAATCAAGATTTATTGCAGGTGCATCAAAATGCAGCACTCAACAATATCAATTGAGGTTATATTTAACTGCCATTAGAGACCATTTTCGCATGTACTGCAATATAAGATACGGACACAATTGCATTTATTGTTTTTGAAATATTAATAATTCATCGGAATTGTCCCTAAAAGTCGACATCAAAATGCTAATAGTATACACTATATTGATTTTTCTACCTTATATACCAATTCGGCCAAACAAAAAACATGACAAAAAGCACTTGATAAATTAATCATTGAAATACTAAATTATAATAGTCGTAAATACGTTAATGTAAACACATTTCCAAAAAACACTTTGTTGTCTGAGAAATACTACATTAAAACAATTTTAAATCATACACCACAGAAAATGTTTTAAGTGCAATTAATTGTTTCCTTGACAATGGCTTTATTCAATTTGGGTCGTTGATATTTCAACAAATCAAAGGTATCTCCTGGGCAGTAATTGCTCAATTTTACTAGCTGATTTATATGTTTCTAGAGTTAAGTATGAAATCATGTAGGACAAAACAGTAAAAGTGCAATTCCCTTGAGCAAAAAGAGCTCGTATAATACCAGGTATGTTGACGATATTGCTTGGAGAAACTTAAGAGAATTATTCAAATAGAGACACAAATATATGCTTCTAATATTCTCCTTTGTAAAATACTAGTACTGGAGACTATAAAGACGAGTTTCCGGATACAGACATTCACAGTTCTAATACTTGATTTGTTGTCAAAATATTTCACAAAGATGACGATTTTAATTTTGAAAAAGTCAATTATCCCGTCCTCGAAACCGATGTACCGGAACGTATTGGCTATACCCTTTCGTCGCAGGTTTTGCGATTTGGTCACATTTATTCTTAGTTCAGTGTTTGGATACATATACAACAGGCCAACGAAATGTGTTTTTGTGTTTCTGGTTTATGACTGTACAAGTCAGGTGGATTTCCATTTAGGTTAAACAACCAGTTGATGGAACACAATTTCAAAATATTTCAATTTTTGAGTTGTTAGGTTCATCTGATGTCCTTTCTCTCTCAGAGGAAGGTAGTGGATATATATATATATATATATATATATATATAATCCTTTTCTCTGGGTAAGTCGAAATTTGAATTTTTTTCTGTGTGTTGGTGTTAAAAACTAGTTCATAAAGATTCACTGCGTCTTGGCATTATAAGCAAACCTTGTGTTAGATTATTTATCGATGTATTTCATATTATCATATCGCGTTCATAGATTATTTATCGATGTATTTTATATTATTAGATCGCGTTCATACAGTCTTTAGTTTCAAAAGGATCGCCTTTACCAAATAGAAGGTAAAGACCAGCACCTGTCATCACAAAAAAGCGTGCTTGCGAATGTATGGCTGTGAGATATGCTTAATGGTGGCCCGCAGATGATTCTTTTTCAATTGTATATTCAATGTGGTCGAAGCGTTTAATTTTGGCATCGCACGTCATAGCGATTAAGGTATATGTTTAGACATAAACAGCTTCCTCTTCTTGTTCTGTTCGTAGATTTATCAGAAATTATGCTTTCATACTTTTTTTTAAAGCCAAATGGAGCATAATATTCTGCAAAGGAACGCTCTAAGCTTACCCTTCGGCCATGATGGCAATGTTCTCAGTGCTTTAGCCCCTATGTGGATCCATAGTCGTTGTCTTTTTCACTGTAATCGTGTAAAGCTTGCGTAACATACGTACGCCACTTTTCAAAGGATAGGACGTTGGGATTAATATTGCGAAATAGGCAGAAAAATGGACATTGAATGTACAAGTCTTTTAGGCGATTTGAACTGCGTGCACCAGATAGTTTCAATCTGAACCAGATAGACCCTTACCTGATATTCACTGTGAACTATACTGCTGGGGTGAAATGCCTTCGACACTTTTTCCTGTGGGCCTTATGTAAGGTTTATTTATAGGGGCCTATAGGCCTATGGATTTTGGTGTTGGTGTTTCGTGTTTAAAAGTGTAGGCCAACCTGGTATTTGGCTGTCTACAGTACCATGGTTTTTTTTGTAATTCCTCGCCCAAGCATGGATGAATTATCTGGGCATATACAGTGAAAAATACGATAAATTTATGTCGACCTGTATGGGATTCGAACACGCCACATCAACGACAGTGCTATGATGTCATGCCATACGATGCCACACCTCTTTTCACCTCATCTTAAAATACATTATCAATGGCAGCTTACAGAAGACACACCGACTATGCACCACGAAACCAGGCGATCGGCGCGGATTGCCTTAACGTTACAGGTTTGGCTCTTACTTAACAAACAGACAGCTTTGTTTGCTTCACTGGTGTAACAAAACGAGGTATACATGTATATGGAAAATGGCGGTCACACAGGCAAGTATTGTAGGCATAATCAAGATGACACGAAGGCCACTGTCTACATGAGTAGTGGTTCCTAAGCAACAACCCAACGGCTAATTCTGTTTGCTCCTACTGCCTACAAAAAGGTTTATTAGCTCGGTAACCAATTATGCAAGCGCTTCTTATGGTCGTGTTTAAAAGAGGACAGTTTTTGTTCCACATAATTGAGAAAGTGTTTTTTTTTCTTTTTTCTTTCGCTTCCCTTTGGTTATAATCATAACGTGTTGATTGGGCATTTAAAAAATGGCTGACCTGACTTCATGAAAAAACATAAAATCACAACTTGAAACCACCCGCCTATGATAACAATCAGAGAGACATTTCATTCTTAACTACATATTATGTATCACCGAGCAAACATTAATTATTATTGATGCAGATCGCGCAGAAAATTTCGTATCATTGTCTTAGCGGATTAAATGGAAAGTACCTTGACTTTTTGTGCTACCTTAAAATGGCATGTTACCCATAAATTACGTAGATATTATAGAATAATGGTTTTAAGAAAGGCCAACTTAACCATTCATGGAATACTTCCTTTGATACGTTCCGGGTTCCGAACAAATGGGTGATAAAACTGATTTATGGGACGGATTTAAGATTCACACCATTCAAAAGGTTGCGTACAAAATAGATTTCGGCTACCGCGGTACATACACATTACTTACGATTAATGAGTCGCAAAAACTGAAAAAAAGAAGTCACTTGTCATCGCTTTGGTAAAAAACATCTTTTGATGTGCTGTGTATGCTGACTTTCTTACCTAAATCACAAGCAAGCATTGATCAATCTCACTGTTTTGTCTGTGCCTCCAGTTGTTTCCCGGCAAAAATGAATTAAAGGTTTTTTAGCGAAACGTGGTAGTCCTTTCTGGAGTTTAGACAATCCCGCCCTGGTTCAGTCTTATTTCAGCTGCACACCCTCTTGTCTTCACTTGATGGAAACGCAAACAAAATACACGTATCGGTGTATAAATTTTCTAGCAGCATTACCTTCGCAAAGCTCTATTTTATGGCAAACTCCTGGCCAAAAACACACTCCACTTCTTCTGGTACAAAGACATCTTTAATGCCTAACCATTATCAGGCAAACCCCGACCGAGTGTTGATAATGTCCAGGATTCATTGTCTAAGTGGATCCCGGAGGACAGGGAGTGGAGGGGGTCTTGGTATTCGGTATTGAAGCTGGTTTTGATCATAATTTTTTATTCAGTGTGTTTTCTTTCCTTATTTGATAAAACAACGCAAAGCCGGGCTTATGTGTCTCTTCTGGTTTTTCAAGTAGGGTAATATTAACTATGACAGCTCTCCAAAGCAGAACAACCTACGTGTCATGTCCACTATTGGAGTGGAGAAAACATGGGGATCGCATGGTTTATTTAGCCAGCTGGTATTCCATTGTGAAGTAGATCGTTATTTCATTGTCCATAAAGGGCTTTGACATCCTCAGCTAAATGGCCATGTGCGTTACTCCACTGTAGTGTAGGGTACATATTAGCATGGCTAAAGAACATTGGTACCGATATTTTTTAATAGAAATGGACAAACCGACCTTCGTATGTATACTAGAGAGTTTTTCTCCCACGCCCTAAAACCATCATGCACCCCCGCCCTCTACACGTTTGCCAACACGGTGTAGCAGATTTGCGGTGTTCTGCGGACTCCCTCAAATTGCCAGTCACTCTTGGTCAAAATCAATCACAACAATTGAAACCCCATCGGTACTTTCCTTGACCAGGGTGCTTAGCCTGGTCAACTTATTTTGTTATAACACATATTATATATGTGTGTGAAGTTTTTGTTTGTAAGTTGAAAGATCAAAGGATTAAAGCTCAAACACTATTTTATAAGAATATATCACTGTGACCCGGATAGTGCTCTACCTTCTTTGCATGACACACCCCTATGACCAGCTACATAATGGGTGTAGAGATTCATGATTCTAATTGAGTCAAAGCACAATACAATTATGGCCCGGACATGCAGTGTATTTTAGCCATACATGATTGTATTACCGTGATCCAGATACATGACCTAGTAGTCTGCTTTTGTTACATAACAGATCATTAGGTCAAGTTATATGTGTGTGTGTGTGGCGTTTCATGAAGCTCCGCTAAATATTAACGGCATGTGCAGGCTCTATGTTACAAGGATATATGAGAGTGACCCAGGTACTTGACCTGGTGACCTACGTTTTAAGCACAACACACCCTTGTACCCAGATACACATTTTTGTAAAGTCTCATGATAATAAGTCAAACCTACAATGGTTAGAGCTCTGACAGGAAGTGTATATGGCCAATATCTTAATTTGAACTCCACTTTGACCTTTCAAGGTCACTCAAGGTCAAGATTACCTACACCAAATGAAAGCCCATGGTTACTTTCCTCATTAATGTATACTAGTAACTGTTGATCCAGGATCCACAATTTATAATACTAAGATATAAGACAAGATGTCCAGATTTGCTGAGTCAGCAAGTCAGCAACCACCCCCCCCCGCCCCCGAAAACAATATTTTTAAAATTCATTAAAAAATGTAAGATCAATGGAACATGGCAAATCATATATGAGAACAATTTCCCAGACCTTTAGATTATGTGCACCAAATTCAAAGGAAGAGGTGAACACTGTGAGCGGAAGTGGCGATAGAGAAGGGTCTTGTCTATCTGCTAAACACTATATGCATCCCCTTTACACAGGGAGATCCAATTTTGTCGGGATTTTCAGCGGGAATTGAAATGACACGCTTTGGAGTCAAAGTCGTCAACTACAGCACCTTCGTTTCTCCCCCCTGGTCGTCAGTTGAAGAAAAAAAATGTTCCCTTGTGTGAGAATCTCCAATACGTCATAATGCCAGGACCTTAATTCAGGCTGACAGCCCATTTAACCCATCTTGATGACTCATAATGTGAACAATCCCCGACTCAGCGTAATGTTATCATGCACTTTCGGGTATGATCCAATTCGTCAAAATGCCACATGTATGGATTAAAACAAAAAAGCCTGCTCATCCAGCAGACGGCTTCAGAGATCTGCACAAACATGAGCATGACCATTAACTTTTCTGCGACTCAGAGGCCTCCAGATGGAATGGTGTTCACTTGAGCTGGAATACATACGTACAGTATCCTGTGCCGTATCATTTGCAAGTGGCAAATAATGGCTTTGAAACGATTTAGCTGCAAAAGCCACGTTATTAGATGTGGAATGAACAACCGTAATGTCATGCTTAGAGATGGATTGTGCGGATCTAGATGTCCCACGTGAAAACAATCAAGTTGATTTGGATACATGACGGTGTTGAATAAGGACCCTGTTGTATGGCGAGCCACTTTACTTTCAAATAAGTCTTTATAGAGATATTACATCGATTTCAATGTCTTGAATTTTATTCAACATATGTTGAATTTCTTTCAGATGTCTTTAAATACATCTAATATATATGTTATATTCAAATAAAATTACCTCACACTGAATTTAAGATTTCTTCAGTTTTATTTTCAAAAAAGCTTACAATCAATTGAAGACAACTTAAATTGTATGTATATATCGAGATTCCCATTGTAATGCTGAAATTCATTATACGACTTTAATATTGTTTTAGATTGAATTACATTAACATATTCTAAGGGGGAGGGGGTTTAGGAAACATATGATAGCAATTGTGGTGGTATCTACAAGGAATCCCCCTGGTTCAGTGCGTAAATACAAGCAATGTATTATAGTTCAAAATGATTAAGTTTAAATGGACCAAGACCAAATGAAGAGAAATATGAGGTCAATGATAAGTTGCAGAGCACACGCAATGTGAAGCAGACTAAGGTCCCTGAGTGTGCAGGACTGAATGCCGTCACACATGCGTTTTCTTGAAAATCAATCGGTTGTATACACAAAAATCTTTTTACATTTCCCAAAATATACGTCCACCTCTCCCTTTGGTAGTTTGAAAAATTTCTTTTTGAAAAGGTGCAAACATGAGATAACTGACCACAATAAATCTCGTTGAAATATTCTAATGAACAAAAATTCTGATTATATGAAATAAACAAATAAATAAAATGCCCTAACTTTGATAATTTGGCAAAAAACTTTGATACCAGATCATGATGAAAATAGGCCAAAGTTGCAATGTGGACTGTCAAGTGTCCTGGTATATTCTGACGTTGTAAATGGACGAAAATAAATTTTTTAACCTGTCTCGAGCCTGGCTCAAAAGACCAGGACCTTTGGCCTGCCAGGCAATCTTATTTGATACGAGTTCCAAGCAACAAATTGCATACATTTAATTACAACTGTCAGAAATATCAGCACTGTAGAAGGACAGACTAATACTGAAGAAATTAATCAGAACTGGTTCTGGGATTGCCGACAATGTTACTACGACTTTATGGCATATGTTTGCTTATTCTGTATTGACTGCAATCTTCTAGAATATGCTCCGCATTTTAAAACATTTTAGCGATACTTTTGCTTGCCTGGACAAATTTGTCTGTGCCATCTGCCTGCATATATATATATATATATATATATATATATATATATATATATATATATATATATATATATATATATATATGTGTGTGTGTGTGTGTGTGTGTGTGTGTAAGTGTGTGTGTGTGTGTGCACTGAGGGTGCATTCAGCTGAGCAGTATCACAGGGTCAATCGAAGGAGCTAAGCCCACCCTTTTTGATCTCTGAGTATCTGAATCATCTGTAATTAGACTGATTGAACTGTCAGTGGGGCGTAATCCCGTATATTTCAATCCCTGGCGGGACCAGCTATCGAAAAAAAAGATGCTCACTTGATTCATTAAAGTCATTCACATGGAATTCCGAGACATAATTGAGTCCCGTGGGAGGCAAAAGCAGTGAAATTGACAGTTTACCCTTTTAAGCTCTGTTGACATCTGCGCGATCATATTTTCAAGCCGTTCTCTCTGTATCCATTAGTCTCCCTTGTCCTTTTGCAATATTTTCAACCAGGTAATATTTCTCTGAGGCTTTTAGATCAAAATATGATTTTACCAAAGCGTTATTAGCCGTGCCCAGTTGTGATCTCCAAACGCGATACGTGGAATGTTTACTTGTATGAGCCCATCAATTTGATAAAGTGTCATTCACTAATGTTCATAACTCATTCCACCCTGATGACGCTTTTTCCCGCTAATATCTAAATGTCGTCTGCTAATTGTATTTTACTAATTTAGGGATTATTTTTCCATATTTTGGATGAAACTTGCATGGAAGATCATTCCAAATTATATGCCCATGGTCAACAGCTTTCCTTGGCGCGCTCTGGGCGCATTGCGCCCAGAGCGCGCCAAGGAAAGCTGTTGACTCAGTCTTCTATCAGGGTGGAATGAGTTAACCCATTCCTGACCGAGTATGAAATACATGCACGTTTTGAAACAAACCCTTATGACTGCTGACTTAACACTTCTTTAACCGTTTCGCTATCAAACTGACAGCGCAAAACCTTTCTAGAAATTCAGACTTCCAAAGAATGTTTTCGTTACAAGTCTCTGATGATGCACGGCAAACAGTCTGAACTAAACAGGCGCCTTGAAGCGCAACGCAAAGCTTTTTGACTTAGTCTTTTTATGGAGGATAAGCGCCTTAAAGCTTGAAAAAAGTTCTT
>OZ026629.1:16069373-16120373 GCA_964020975.1 Hermodice carunculata
CGCGCGCATCGTATGCGATTAGGACCTGCACATAGCACCACATTATGTTTGGTTTTAATAGGATACTGGACGCTGAACCATCTTATTTCTTAATCTTGTTATCTATTTGACAGTATATGGCTCCCCATACATAGGAAATCTATTTGTTCCAGATCGAAAACAAGCAAATTAAATACGTGCATGTCAGTCGGCTACATGACGGACAAAAAAGAGAAAAACCTCTGTCATCACCAGTGAGTCTTCTCCTGACCTGGAACATAGCGTTCTACAGGCATGATCCACATTTAACACATCGCCCAATATTTTACAATAAATCAGAACCTTATATGCAAAAGGTATGTTCCCTTTATGTCCTTTGTTCGGCAAACAAAGCAGTCCTTGAATATAAAACCAATGTTCCCTCCAACACTTTCGTCGGGCTATTAAATCGGACCATCACATGTAAAGCACCTGCACCATTTAATTGGGTGTCGTGGCTGATTTTAGCGGAGCCTTGCATGCTTACATTCGTTCCCTTTAAATGCACGTGTTTGTCTGCTATATCGGGGCTAAGTTGAGTTAAGCTCCTCTTGCAATACGCTTGTTTATTTATCCTGACATGCGGAACTGTAAATGCAGATTCACTTTACCCGTTTCGTACGGCTGTAAAACCATGGTCTGATTTTTTTTTTGTATGTGTGTGTGTGTGTGTGTTTGTGTTATTCTTATTTTTCGCGTGTAATATAAACCAGATACTTTTAGCTACTGTGCTCATGATCAGGCCCGAGAATACTTCTGTGATCATACTCCAGAAAACTTCTGTGGTCCATCATGAGCTGTCCGGGCCTCGTGTGATAAAACCTGGAGGTTGCTGTGGTCCAGGCGGCCCACGCATTAAGCTGAAAGATTTGCGCAAAAATGTCATTATGCACAAAAACAACTTGGAGATTGATTAACACTTTTAGGGGTACGTGGATTCAAAGATATAGTAATTCTAGCCCTGTCTAGCGCAATTGTATAGACGAGTCAGTGACGTTCCATCTGGTATCACGAAAATTCAGAAATCACGATATTTGCTGCAATTATATAGCATCATCCAAACAGTTAATCATCATGTGCTTCATCGAGTTTTCTATTTTCCTTTATCTTTTTAACCGGCGCTTTCAAATGAGTTTTTGAGTTGAAACGCGCTAAAAACATAAAATGTACCAAGGCATGGACACCATACCCTTAACAACATCTTTTCTTGGTGCCCTTATCGCCCAAGTGAAAAATGTCTAAGTACGATTGGGTCGGGATTAATCATTACGTGGGATTCCGCTAACAGGAATAGAGTTGTTTGTTATTGTTGATGGTCATATGATAAATGCAGAAATATATGTACATACAGATAAAAAATGTGACAGGGACTAAAACCTATACAGGCTTATGTGTCAAGGTAATACAATTAATATTAGCACACTGATACTGCACAATGTTTAATACAAGGTAAAACAACAATCTACCACAATAGAATCGTTAGAACGATTTAAGGCTAATCATGTGCATATGACGAAGTGAATTAAAAGCAATGCGTCTTATAATGACTGTTTGTTTGGAAAAACCTGCGTTAATCTTCAGGCCTCAATACTAATATTTTGAATTTTCTCATAATTTAAAACCAACGGACGTTAACACGCCCAGACGCTTCACTGGTAAGAAGCAATTGTATACTCAATTGAATACACATACAACAGCGACTTGCTAGATTGAGTTTTGTTTACCCTCACAGAACAAATACGGCCAATTACTCAATGGATTTGTTTTTTCAGACGAGAGATCATACTGTCACTTAAATATTAGTAAACTGACTCACCATCACAAATGGTATCAGATCGAACATTGTCCCAAGTTTCAAGGGCTGTTTGAAAAGTTCTAAGCCTAAGTGGAATATCTCAATCGGATTGAAACATATTTTACCACCAACAAGAACAAATATTTAACCAGAAAAGGAGATCTGCTAGACAGCAAATCTGTCTGCATGCCTTCAAAATGAGAACAGTTTGTTGTATATATGTAAATGTATGATAGTTTTGAAGTTTTTCAAAGATTTAAATATCTTGTACTCATCTTATTTGCATAAATTATAATTGTACAATTTTGGATCATGGTTCATTGGATGCAGCTATGTCACAAACCCACAAATTGAAGTTGGAATGGCACCTCTATCTATGATAGTTTTGAAGCTTTTCAAGATTTAAACTTTGCATATTTGCCTAATTTTTGCATAAATTAAAATCCTATAACTTTGGTTCATAGTTCATTGAATGCATCTTTGCCGCAAAACTACAAATTGAAGTTGAAATGGCATCTCTATCTATAATAGTTTTGGAGATATTAAACTTTTAAATTTTTTAATGCCCCTTATTAGCATGATATGAAATTCTACAGGTTTCATGTTCTGTCCATTATATTGGCGGGTTTTAGAAATCTATATGTGCCATTAAAATTTTGTGTCTTAAGTCAGATAGTCAACTTCCCTACTAGCTCTGTTACCATGCCAAGTTTAAACATTGTACCTTGCAGGGTGTCTGAGAAAAGCTCCAGACAAATTATGTAGTGGAAAGAAAGAAAGAATGAGAGAGTGAGAGAAAGATTGAGAAAGAAAGAAAGAAAGAAAGAAAGAAAGAAAGAAAGAAAGAAAGAAAGAAAGAAAGAAAGAAAGAAAGAAAGAAAAAACAGTATGTCTGGGCTGGCATCCAGACATAAAGAGGGAGGAGGGATAGGGAAGAGGAACAGAGAGAGCCCAGTCATCACCTCTTTCAACAAAGAAAGAAAGAAGGAAAGAAAGAAAGAAAGAAAGAAAGAAAGAAAGAAAGAAAGAAAGAAAGAAAGAAAGAAAGAAAGAAAGAAAGAAAGAAAGAAAGAAAACAGTATGTCTGGGTTGGCATCCAGACATGAAGAGGGAGGAGGGATAGGGAAGAGGGAGAGAGAGAGCCCATTCATCACCTCTTTCAAATTTTTATAGCAGAATAATTTATCACATGTAGGTCCCTGTTCAAGGTGATGCCTGTTTAGCAGACCCGAGGTTTTTGACAACTGGACAGGCACCCAAAGCCACCAGCCACATACAAAAATGGCCTGACAGTTATCCAAGCAAGAAAATGTTGTGACCAACCTGCCTCCCATCTTCCTACAAACACACACAGCTGCCCAAACATGCATGTCCAGTGATAGAGCAGACCCCATGGGGCCCAGTTAAGAGCATTGTAAGCAGGCTTGCATATTCAGTGGACCCTGTCTAAAATCTGACCTTCAACCAAACAGCAGTGGGCAGAACTGTTTTGTATCCATACTGGACCCAAACATGGGGCTCCCTTAACAGGGTTTGCATGGTGCTTATGAGCTTTTTTACACAAAAAGTATTGAGGGATGGTTGTTCCATTAAATACTTCAACATGTGAATCTGACTTGACATCATATATTATTCATGATTACAGTGTAAATTATTTTGTGTATATGTAACAAATCATTTCATATTCAACACAATGTGCCCCCTTTTCCTCCTTCCACAAGCATGTATTCAGACGATTAACATGCCAAAAAAGCTTCAAACTTGCCACATATAGTTGCGCACACTTCTAGAACTTTTGTTCACTGTCCATTGACAGATGTTTCAAACCTACATGTAAAAATTAGAACTTTGTGTCTATCTCCAATAGTTTGGAAGATATGGAGCTTTTAAAATTTGAATTGCCCCTAATTTGCATAATTTGAAACATCATGACTATTCCAAGTCAGGTGCCTAATTTCACTGGTAGGTCAGTCACCATGGCAAGTTTGGTGGTTTTCAGAATAGTAGGGTCCGAGAAAAACTCCGGACAAATCTTGTCGTAAGGAAGAAAGAAAGAAATATAGAATTCTTAGAAAAACAAAGTGTCTGGGTTGGCACCCAGACATAATGAATCATAGACAAAAGAACTGCAACTGGAGGGTGATTAGTGTCTTGTACCAGACCATCTTATGAACCTGCCCATTGAAATCACCAGAAATGGACAAAACTGGCTATAGGGCAGTCATCAACTACCCGCATCTTAAAGGGCTAACTCCAATACAGAAACATGCCGAGATGGTCTCCACTTTAGGGGATGATGCCCCTTCCACTTCCACTGTTAAGAAGTGGGCTGCTGATTTCAAGCGTCGCAGAGTGAGCCTTGACGATGACGAGCGTGCAGGATGGCCTTCAACAGCAACCATTACCGAAAACTTTACCCTGGGTACATGACATGGTGGTGGCTCATCGACGATTGACCACTCGGCATAATGCCAGTGTTGTGGGCATCTCTCTTGAGATGGTTGAGCACATTGATACCAAGGAGTTGGGAGTGACAAAAGTTTCTGCAAGATGGATGCCAAAGCCCTTGACAGAGGATCAGAAACGTGTCAGATTCCTGGCGTCCCGTGACAATTTAGCCCTTTTGAAGCAGATCCCTATGATTATTTGGCCTGACTTGTAACCATGGAAGAGCCCAAGATTCATCACTTTGACCAGAAACCGAAATTCACTCTAAAAAAAGGAAGCTTTCGGGATCACAACCCCCCCCCCCCCTCCAAAAAAAAGCCAAGTTGTTTCCTTCTGCTGGAAAGATGATGGCTTCAGTCTTTGGTGGTTTCAAGGGTAGTCTGCTGATTGAATATCATGAAAAAGGCCAGACTATCTCAGGAAGATTTATGTGGACCTACTGAGACAGTTGCATCAAGCTATCAAAGCTAAGCAATGAGGAATGCTCACTAAAGGAGTCTTGTTCCACTAAGACAATGCTCCTGTTCACAAATTGGTGGTTGCCATGTCAGAAATCCATGATTGTGGCTTCAAACTGATTGAGCACCCTCCTTTTTCACCCGGTTTAGCCCCGTCAGACTTTCACTAGTTTCCCAAAATGAAAAAGGAACTAGCCATTAGCCATTTTCCTAGTAATGATGACATCATTTGCCCTGTGAATGACCTTTTTCAGGGTGGCTGAAGAAAATTTCTCCTTGACTGGCATCCAGGCCTTGCAGCATCGTTGGCAAGAGTGTGTAAACCTTACAGGGGACTATTTGGAGAAATAAATGGCTTTGTACAGGTCTTTTGCAGCTAGGCTTAGAACTTTTCAGCCAGCCCTCTCGGATTGGTGTGAATCTGCAGAAAACCTAATATTGAGCACTTATCAAAGATCATTGGTCAAGGTAATGTTTATGTACTTACCTTTTATATACGTTACATTTGATCATTAAATTATCGTACATACACAAAAATGGGTACCGTCCTTTATATATTGTATACTAACAAGTGCCTGCAGCTGTGCCCAGGTAACGTCAAAGGAGGTAATGTGTAAAAAGGGAAAGAAAATCTATCTTATACATTTTTCAACAAATGCCTACAGCCTAACAAAAATTTATGTGTGGTTCCAGTAACCCGACCGACCCTACTGAAAAAGCCTGACCCTTTATAAATGTTATGACACTTAAAAAGAGAACAAATAGTTTCAAGTCGCCCTTCCGTTATAAAAATCAACCCTGGCTGAAAATGTTATCATGAAAGTGTGCCATTATTTTGCAGTAAAGTCAACTCAAGCACAGCATTTTATTTCAACTTGTCTGGAGGGTTAACTTGGGCCGGGGAAACAGCATATCTGCATAGCCATAGTTGTACGAAACAGCATAGCACCAGTTGTTCAGTGATCGTTATCGTAATGTTTCGCTTAATTCCAGGTGTCCGTTCTCCGAGTTATCAAGGCCAGGGGTCTTTAAAGTAATTTTAAAACATGACTTACTATCACAACTTTAATCTGCCCGCTCGCTTGTGTTTGAAACCATTTTCATCATTAGTTACAAATCCAAATACAACACGATACCCTGGCACATCTTGCACGCTGGTAAACGCCATTTTGAACATGGTGCAATGCATTGCAAGCTTGCCTAATTGTACTTGATATCTGGTTAATATTTTGATTGCATTCTCTTGACATAAATACAAAAGACTTCCATTCTTTTCTGACTTGCCCTATAATTCTACTGTTAACATCCAAAGATTATTAGAAAGTTTGGCTGCAATAATCTACAGTTTTTAGACTTGTCTGTTTTGCTACTTAACTTTATCTTTTGGCATCTTTCTGTTTTAATATTCACAATCAGACATTTTAGGCTTACATGTTTTCTGTTAGGTAAACCCCCAGGGGCTACAGGTAGCAAGAAGCGGCCTACGACAGTTGCATGTTTGCCTAATTGTACTTAAAATCCTGTTAAGAAAAATTGTTTTGATAGCATGTTTTTGGCATAAATGCTAATGACTTCCATTCTTTTCTGACATGCCTAAATGCACATTTACTCACTATTAAAAAAATTACTCAAAATTGACAGTATTTTCTCAAGTGTCACAAACCTGACATACAGTTGACATATTGACTCAGGGTTGGCAGTTAAATAGAGCTTAATTGTTTGAGGAGTAGGTGTCATCATGGAGTTTGTTTTACATCTCTGGTACAGGATGTACATTGTTGCAGTCCTTGTTAGGATTTCCCTTGGTTTGTACAGGTGGTCTAGCTGCAACTGTTTATTTTACAATCACTGGGACTGAATACAATGCCCCAGCTAGTTTACACTTCAGTTAAACATTGGCAGATGGTTTAACTAGGAAAAGCTGTCCAGCTACAAGGGGTACATTTTGGTTCAGGGGTAAGTCAAATTGTTCTTATCTGAACCTGTACTATGAAAATTTGGTAATTATGGTTTGTTTGACAGGTATTATTCTTTGATATGAAGCTCTGCATTTACAAGCAAAACTTCACATATTTAGGTAATTCATCAATTGCCACGTTCATATTCATTCATTATTATGTGGGTTGTCTTTGCTGAATATTTAGCTTAGGCAAGGAGCCGCTACTCAGAGAGACATGTACGGGTAAAAGGTTCCGAAACATGTTGAGTAGTTACCCGCTGAAGACCCTTTAATTTATTTGGGCTGATACAGCCTATTGCAAAATTTTACAGAGGAACGTGTGCAATATAGACAATAGTAATTCCATATATATACAGGTTAGACAGGGACAGGTTAGCTTATGGAGAGTAAAGAGTTCGAACTGCGGAATTGGATATTGACTACTAGGAAGTGGTTCTGGGCAAAAAGACACAAATACAATTGCAGGACAGCCACACAGAAATATATTTGATTTGGATGTCAAGGTGAATCGCGGCCACAGTATATATCATATCATTTAGATGCCCTGAAATATTTGCAACACTTTTACTTCTGGTTTAATATATAACAACCCCCAACCCCACCCCAAGATCGTCCCATTACTATCCTCATTTACAAACCATTGTCATTGAGTGTGCAACCCATAATTTTCAAAGTGGCAGCCAAGTCCGTGGGTTGGTCCCAAATGGATATTTTAAAGAGTTAGTATCCAAAATATACGTGACTAGTGTTAAAAGAAGGTTAATTTGTTAATTTCATAACTATATTAAATGACAAAAATCATAACTATATTAAATGAAACAAATTAACAATGAACTGCGCTACTGTCAGGGATTGTTTACTATGGCGAGCGATAATAAAAGCGAAAGAGTAGCTACTCCCAAGTGCAAATTCAATCAGCAAAATACTTGCCAAAATTTCAAAAAGCTTCTTTAAAATTATTGTGTATTTGCTTTCACACTAAATCACATTGTAGGAACACCTTGATGGGCTTTGTTTGAGTGCAGAAGTCACGAATCGCGTCTCGCTTGACTGGCGGTGCAAAGAGTTAATAATTTTTGCACACGTATGCTGCCCACACAGTTTGACGGGACAGTGAGGTTCCGGCTGACGAGTGCCCTCTGATCACTTAGTACCTTACACACACACACACACACACACACACACACACTGTTTAGAAAGGCATATATCGAAATCATATCTTGGGCAGAATGCACTTTATCGGTGGCGTCTTTCCCTTTTATCCCACACAGATTTTTGTTGGCTAGAAATAACCTTCCAAAATGGCTGCTCGATTAGATATTTCCCATATTTGCGATTTCAAATGTGTCTTATTAATAAAAAAAATGTACAATGTGCATTAACTTTTAGTATAGTCGTATCAAGTAAAATAATAGCTCGTTAATGCATTGGTGCCATACTGTTGACGCCATGCAATATATCATTACCATGCTTGACCTGAGACACCGGTCGCAGCTCGGTGGCAGCTGACAAATGCTCTCTGACCGCATAAGTTGTAGGGGAGGAAAAAAAGCTTTTAACGTATATCTTTTTTATCCTCACAATGCACTTGTATTTGTTTTCGGATTAAATCCTATTGTATGACCACTTTGATTGGCTTTATTTAATGTTATTTCACGAGAAGCATCTCGCCTAGCTGACGGGAACAAGACTCGAGAGCACCCGTCTGTCACACGGACATGTACAGGTCCATTCTGAGATTCCACGTCCCAACTCGTACCCGATCTCAACAAAACAATGTTGTTGCCACTGCCCAGCACGTGTGTGAACCCATGGAGCATAGGCCTTGAACACAAACCACAGAAATATGTTTCCTACTATTGTTCGATGCCCCAGAGCCATCGACTGAACGATGTTGTAGTCTACAGGCGGAAATCAGGTCAGCTAGCTTATGCCTCATGAAACACCATACATATTACTGAAACAGCGAACGATTTCATAAATAAGTGACATATCTGAGCCTTAAATCCGCTACTGAAGCCCATATTTGTGTCATATAGTAACTAGTCCAAGAGCTTTTTTTAACTTCTTATTCCCAAGATTTCTGCAATACCGCTGCAGTTTTCATATCTAGCGGCGGTTTTACCCAAGGCTTTCCATACTCAATGTCTTAGCGCGGACGTCGCTGTGGACACAAAATCTGGTGCATGAAGTCAGAAAAAAATCTAATGTTAACATCTTGCAAGTTAAAAAGTGTCCAATATATCTCAATCGTGGACTCCTGCACGCAAACTAAAGGGATTTTATGTCAGCAATAACTGTGAAAAGGTTTAAACACTCTTACTCAGCGTTCTTGAGAAAAAGGAAAAGTAGACAAAACCTACTAACATTTATAAACATGGTAGGAAAAAAATGTTGCAAACCAAATTATGATTTCGAGGACCCTAGAAATGTCCCTATGTAATTTCAAAAAAACTTCTCAAGCAGTGTCGCTGAAAATTTGTGAAGATTTTATTTTTCACAAAACACCAATCCCCAAAATAACAAAAAGAAATCCAAAATCATGGAGCATGACCATTATAACAAAATTGAGAGAGATCCACTCAGAGCACATCCCCAGTAAGTTTGAAGTGGATCTGGCAAACCTTTTTGGAGGTCGAAAATGTGAACTGTGGATACCAACGAGCGGACAATAGGCGAAGACTCATCACATACACCCAACTGACTGACGTGAAGTATTAGGTCAAGGTGGCCCAAATACAATACTAACCGATAACTTGCCTGGATACATGACCTGCCAATTATTATTATTAAAGTGTGTGTGTCAACACACACTTTTCCGTTTTTCCTGAAATTCTTTGTTTCTTTCTTTCTTCTTTCTTCTTTACCAGCAAATTTGTCATACACTTTTCTCGGACACTATTATACATAGAAACTTGAAACAATTTGGCATGATTGTACCGCCATACAAGGGGTTTGACCATTTTATAGAGAGGAATGAAGATGTTTAAAATTATGCAAATTAGGAGCATTTGAAATTTTTAATCTTGAATATCTTCAAAAGTATATTAGATAGAGATGTCATTCCAACTTCTACTAGGGGCTTATTGACCATTGCGCATCCAATGAATTTACAAAAAAAGTTGTAGCAATTTGAATTATGCTAATTAGCAGCATTTGAATTTTTAAAACTCAAATATCTTCAAAACTATTAAAGATAGAGATGTCACTCCAACTTCTGTTAAGGGGTAGTTGACCATTGCGCACCTAATGAATTAAAAATAAAAGTTGTAGCAATTTAAATTATGCTAAATAGCACCATTAGAAATTTTAAATCTTGAATAACTTCAAAGCTATAATAGATAGAGATGCCATTCCAACTTCTACTCCGGTGGTATGGAATAGCTGTACACTGCCAGACCAATATGCTTTGAAAACACACACACTGATTTGCTATGCAGCAAATCATCTTTCCTAGTTATTATTTTTTTGCGCTCCCAAATAGTTATTGCACGAAAATAGATTTTACATGTGATTCTGCGATCTTCAGAATCAGTGCAAGGTGACCAAAACACAACCCCAACCTAGGCCTCACCGAAACACTCTTCCAAGCTCCCTCAAGTTTTTTTTTTTCAATTCTTCAGTAGCTATTGCACCGAAACCAAACATACATAATTAACCCTTTGACCTGGAAAATTAGGTCACGGTGAAGACCCGGCCTTCATGCACATCTACATATTATGGGTGTTACAGTGCTGATTTTGCAAGAAATCCGTAAACAAAGTGCAGGAGTTCTGTGAACAAAATTGTATCTGCTGGCTTACGGACGGGCAAACTTATTCCGGTATTTAAGTGTACATAATATTTTAAGACACATTTCAAGTATTATAAGGCATTATTAGATATTTCTTTCTTCATTGTCATGCTTTATGCCTGATAGTTTCAAATGAAAAGGAATGTAACAGTGCCTCATTACTAGCTAAATACACCAGTGCCGTCGGTAAGCATTCTCTTACAAGGAGGTTAATTTGATTGCATATGTCGTCACGCCGTTTTCCTAGCAATCCATTGAAGTCTTTTGTTCTTCGATCGTTATTTGTGAGGGCACTGTCAATATGTCATGGTGAAGGATAAAATAGAGAGACAATTATATTAACTTCATAATTCGGCCAAACGTAACATCCACGGTTCTGAAGCTTCAAGCAAGTCTGCACAGATGATCAATAATGAATTCTGCGTGTCACTGCACCGTACAGCTATATGCAAAATAGCAACATAGTATTATCTGTGAGAACACCTTCAGGATTTCAAAATGAAGGATGAAGTGAACAGATATATTTGTGGACTTCAGAAACTAGCTCAATGTAACATACAAGGTTCTCAAGGTGCAAACAAGTGTATGCAGACCATCGATTGTTATATTGAAACATGACTTTTGAGTATCTCTGTGCTACACACTTTACAAAAAGTGGCAGTATTGTATCATGTAATGTGTTTACCATAAATAATTCGCGTTCGAATCCATTTTATGGCAAGTTTGCCACACTGATTTCAAAAATAAAATGAGATGAGCCCATGCTTAGTGCTCTATGCTCAGATGAGTCACGTAGTCACTACAAATCTGCATTCGCATCCATCCCTTTGCCTTCTTGTCTGACTCTCAAGCCATTTCCGTGTCTGGTTGGTAGTAGAAATGGAAACCGGTTCATTTTTAGTGAACCGGTTCACAACAAGCCATGAACCGGTTCGAACCGGCAATCCAAGAACATTGAAAAGCTTTTATTGGTCACTAAATATTCATTTTTTATATGCAATTCACATATCCCATTCGTTTCTTTATTTTTTGCTGGCGAGCAGAAAAATCAGTCCCATGTTTTACTTCATTGTTGTTGTAATTAGCATGTAGAAAATAAAAATGTACAAATCACGGACGCCTTCTTAGGCGTCGCCATATTCGCTAGTGGCTCCCCTTATCAGACAGTACTAGTCGTTTTTTCATAAGGCGTGCGCAAAGCATGCTGGTATAGTTCTAACTTCTATAAATTTTGTACCGAGGTGAACTTGTACGGCCTTTTTTGTTCGAAACACGCCCGGCAAGTAATGTCGCGAATATGAACTATAAATCTTCAAACAATGCCCCTTAGTCAAGAAATTAGTAAGGCATGATACGATACATGTTTGCTCCACCTTAGGATAACCATTACTTGTTCATTGTTATTAACAATGTTCTGCCCTAACCGATTGTTGACGACCAATTAAGTAGGCCTAAGGGTTATTCAATCTGTATCACCCGTTCGAACCGCAGTTCAAACTGTTCATGATTTTTGAGGCTTGAACCGGCGGTTCGGTCGAACCGCTGCCACCTCTAGTTGGTACCTTCTAGGGACACAATCTAACGGTTTATGTATGAAGGAATGACTCAACGCTAATATGTCAACCCAGTTAAACAACTTTATATATGTTGCGCGAGTCCTCTTCGCTTCTCTCCGACGGTCTTTGAGGACGAATAGTACCTGATCACAGTCTATAAGCAAGACGTGATTCCTGTGGAATGCCAGGCGTTCTGCTATGTCGTCATAGTGAACTTCGTTCTTCAGTAACAGACATGTTTGTTGTCGAGCATATCCTGACCCTACCGCTATATTTGTCATCCAAGCCTTTTCATATGTCAAGTTTGTTTATTTGTTGCCAGACAAACGCTCATACAAAGGAAAAACAACTGTTAACGCTGGCGCCTTTTCAAACATTTCGTTGTTTTTTTTTTACATTACACATATTTAATTGAGATCAGTCGCTTAACATATGGACTGACGGATAAGTTTTTTAATTTTATCATATGTTATAAATGTATTTCAACTTCCTAACCACGCAGCTCCTCAAAAGTAATGTGCTTTGGACGGTATGTACTTGGGTGCTAAGAATTGAAAAATGATGTATCTTCATTTTTTATTTTAGAAAATGTGATGGCGGTTGTCATCTTATTTTTGCACAATGACGACAAAAATTCAAGCCAATTTAATCTGAGTTAACTTCGTGCAAAGTTTCAAATACTATAAGCACTCCAAGCTGTCAGCGTGTTTGCTTTACATGCCGTCCTGCTCTCGGTTAAGCAAGAGAAGGGCTGGTTGCATTCTGCAGTTCCTATCAGACAAGAACTGTCGATTAGCCCATTGGGTGTTTGTTAAACATGCTGGTTTGAGCGTGTGGCTAAAACACAAAGCCAAAAGCTCCATGGCCACGTGGAAATGACTTTCACACCAGTGAGGGCAATTATCAGCCCAGTGAGGATTGAAGCTGGACTATTAAATGGGACTTACTTAGTATGAAGCAAGGTGTTTTCTCCCATGTTTTTGGTTTACAGTAACAGGACTCCCTTGATATATCTTTGTAAATTTTATAGTGTTTGAGTCTATAGGAAATTCATCTTACCTCATCTCAATACAAAGACAACGTTTTCCTGGATTTTTTTGTTTTTTTTGTTTTTGTATTTATTTCGGGCAGGTTTTATGACAAGATGATAAGTGATGTCTCTTCAGTTAAATTCAACAAAAATAGAAACAAAGAACGCAATCTTTGCAAAAGTCACAAAAAACACATTCGGTTGATGCAAAATGAGACAACAACACGTAGAGAGGTATTTATAGACCTGCAACAGCTTTCAGGAAACGCTTTAACAGCATACAAGATGCGCAATATGCAAAACGTGTTTGTGCATTCTTATCTCAAATTTTGGCATTTTGCACTGGTGGTTTTACATGTAATCAGATTAATCGATTCAAGGCACAGCGATGGTGCTTGCCAGGCGTGAATAAAATGCTAATTTTGATGACTATAAGCATTATAATGCATATTAACAAGACTTTGTGCACTTTTTATGTTTCAGTAAATAATTACGATTCCCTCTACCAGTAAAAATACATATGTAGTGGTTATCCCACAACATGTTACAATGTCTATAAATCCATGAACTTTGCTTTTTTCTTGATAATCAATCGGAAAGATTGCATTATTTCTGGGTGGGTTTTTTTTGGGGGGGGGGTATTTTTATGCGTATTTGAAAAGCAATTCTTCTCAATTAGGTATACTCGTAGATATATAAACTCGCTGCATTTTGATATTGCCACTCTATGTCAGGCAGTGGAGATTTACAAACGGCTACTAAAGAGAACTAGAAAATTTGATTTGCTTGTTAGCAAATCAGTCTGGGTGCCTGGAGAAACTGCAATGCAATGTATGCAGCTGTGAAATAGGCTCCAAATGTGTAATGGCATGTTAACAGTATGGCCAAGTTGGTGAAAAATGTTGCAGAATGATATAGGTAGACATGTCTAGCTTTGACCTTTCAAGGTCACTCTAGATCAAAAAAGACAACACCAGTGAAAGCTATATGTCATTTCCTACTCATGTTCAATGGTAACTATGGTCCCAAAGTGCACTGTTTTCCATATACAGAGATTCTATCGCTGTGTGGCCTTGCTTTGACCTGTATTCTCCTAATTTGCATAAATTTAAAGTTACAACTTTGGCTCATGGTTCATTGGAAGCGCCTATAGCACAAACCTATGTATTGAAGTTGGAATGGCATCCCTATCTATAATAATTTTGAAGATATTCAAGATTAAAAATTTAGGTAATCATCTAATTTGCATAAATTCAAATCCTGCAAGTCTGGTTCCTGGTTCATTTGATGCACCTCTATCACAAACCTGTATATTGAATTTGGAATGGCATTTCTATCTATTATAGTTTTGAAGATATTCAAGATTTAAATTTTCAAAGTGCCTTAATTAACATAATTTAAAATTTTACAATTATTGTTTACTGTCCTTTAGATTGGCAGATGTCACAAACCTAAATGCTGAACTTTTAATTTTGACTCTATCTATAATAGTTTTGAAGATATGGAGCTTTTAAGATTTTAATTGCCCCTAATTAGCATAATTTTGAACATCATGACTATTCCAAATCAGAAAGACAACTTCCCTACCAGGTGCATTAACATGCCAAGTTGAAACAGTGTAGCTTGCAGTGTCAGAGAACAGCTCCGAACAAATTTGGCGGAAAGAAGAAGGAAAGAAAGAAAGAAAGAAAGAAAGAAAGAAAGAAAGAAAGAAAGAATAACAATATGTATGGGTTGGCACCCAGACATAACTATATTTACCGTAGCCTTCCTATGCACACAAACCCGCGTATGACAGTTGTAACAGCGTTTATCCGTTTATCATCATCCGTGAATTTTACATATTTACCCAATAAATAATAAAATCACCCATAAAAAAACACAAGCTATCGTAGGTCTGTCCCCACAGGTAAATGAATGTTAGATGTATCTATACAACTGACAGAGTAATTCGTTTCAATTATCAACGTTTTCTTGACACCCAATAGTATCGCCCGTGTTTTTGCAAAACCAACTCGACCGCTGTAACGTACCTTGCGTGGTCAGAAAGAGAAGGAGTCTGGTGTTTTCCTTAGCACAGAATGCGCTCAAACGCCGCCAATGAAAGTTATTGACCTGGGATGTATAACTATGACAAGTCTCGTCTCAAAATATCAGCACACACAAAAAAAAATCGATAAAATCTTAGTGAAAACATTGAAGTGGGCGAAAATTTATATCCGAGCGCTGTATTTATTTACCTTTTTCATTAATTAATTAATTAATTAATTAGTTAATTAATTAGTCCATTTCTATATTCTGTGACCAAGCTTTGTCAATCCTGTCTTAATCGTTATCATGCACGCTTACCTGACGTTGATAACTTTCCACCCTGATTATACGTTCCTTCCGCCTCGAGTCCTGCAGTCAGTCACGCCATTAACTAAACGATGTTGAGATTGAAGTAGACGAGCATGTGGCTGTTACATCATCTCGACATGTCCACATTATTATTGATATTTACACTGGAGAATGAGTAGTCGCATGAAAGACCTCAAGTGGATATTTACATCCGAAACAATAAACTTAATGATACTCTTCTCAGGGCTTTAGTGCGCAACAAATTTTCAATGGTGTTCTCTGTCTGCGATTGTTCGCAATACAATCGACGGGGTTTCCCATGGTCATATGTGATTCCTTCTCCTGTGGTCTTGTTGCGCTGGACGGGAATGTGTAAATACAAGTGAAGACACTCCAAAAAGTAAGCTTATATGAGGTGATAAGTCACGACTAAAGGATGCCCAAAACGACACAAAGACAGTTTGCTTATAACATGATAATGCAGCAGCGAAGCGCCAAGAAGGCACACATGGAAAACATGTGTGTTCAAGCTATACAAACTTTGGCATCATGGAGTTGTACTCTCAGTACATGGTGACTCTCCTGTTGCTTTATTTATTTATTTATTTATTGATTTATTTATTTATTTATTTATTTATTTATCTATTCATTCATATATTTATTCATGCATTCATTTATTTATTTATCTATTTATCTATCTATCTATCTATCTATCTATTTATTTATTTATTATTTATACCCTTTACATTGGTATATCTTGATCAGTAGTAAATTTATCACTTTTTTATGCAATAGGTATATTCTACTCAGGAACGAGCTGCAACAAAGAATTAATGCCCATTGACAACTTTAACATGAAAACCTTATTGTTTGGCATTGAATCAAGTGGGATTACAAAAAGACAGATAGATGGAATCTTTTAGGCTGTTCACAAACACATTAAGCTTTCTGGAAGGTTCAAATTATAATTCTGCACTATAACGTGGTAAAGGTTTTCTTTTTCTACTTCCTGCCCACACACCGTCCTACCTTATCTTATTTGTCCCTTTTTCTTAATTGTGGTCCTATTTGATATCTATCTGTGAAATGGAGTTTCGAAATATTTATGTTGTCTTGTGTATATGTACAAGAGGCTTTCATATAGGCTGGCGAGCCTGTTGGCCAATTGTTTTTCTTTTGAAATAAAATATGTTTAAACTAGTAGTAAATTATTTTATTCTGACTGTACCATCTTTGATATTCATTTCATGGCTCAATACGTATACCCCGGTTTGAAGTTGTGAGCAATAATAGAACTTGACATGAAAGCAAAGCGTGAGAAAGTTAATAATATCAGGGGAGATAATCGTATACATACATTAAGGTTAATGTACAGTAGGCAGTGATAAATCTCAGCCAATCATACCCTCAACGAAAGTTTGGTCTCATCCTGTTAGAACAAAAACAACGAACTAGGCAAATCAACCACATATATGCTACGAGGGAAAATCATTTCACAGCGAGAAAATTGGTGAAACGGAAATCGTGAGCTTACCTTGGAGAATGATCATTATGAATATATACCAGCACGTTCAAACTGAAGAACCATTTTCATTTAGCAGCGGGACGCATGCCATAATCCTCGGAGTGAGAATTACGAAATTCGGGTTCAAGACACCAAAGCTTTCTCCCGAGCTAAATGATACATGGCCTGTCAGAAACATGTAGACTACAGCCTGTCAAGGTATATAATAATTCAATTGGACGGTTGACATAACTCCCGATCGAGCTGACAGAAGTCTGTACACGGGGAAGGCATTGTGTTGGATGCTTACTCTTTCCGTGTAGTTTTGACCGAGTGGGCAGCTTCCCTGGCCCGCGTTAAGCCCAAACGGGCCGAGGAAAGCCGTTGACCTGGATCATTCTTATGGTTTTCGTTTCTTTGTGGTAATGGTTGCTATGCTGATACTTGCGGGAATAGTCGGTTTGCATAGAGTTAGCCACACATCAGGACAGAACAGCTGGTAATGTCAGAACGAATATCGTGGAGAAAGCATGATTTTATGTAACATCGTATAACACCTTCATTATTTGCATTGGTGTTTACTTGCTACTCACAATAATAATTTCTATCAAACCTATAAGTTTTCTTGAATGCCTGTTAATAAGTTTTCTCCAATTCTCGCTAATTAAATCCTTCGCGAGAGTACAATTGGTGTGTCAAATACCATGGATGGTGGTGAGATACAGGCATTCTCCCCCGCCCCTCCCCTGAGATAAAGGTTTCGGTTCATTCAAAGCCACAAGTACGCAATGAAACGATTTGAGAGACCAAAGTCAGGATTCGTTGCCAGTGCACGGCAGCTCGATAACAGTTTACCCTGAACCAGTGTTCAGTGGCAAAGAACACTACATTTAGCGGGTCTGCGTAAAGCAGCAAATTTATGAATACAAAACAACGAGGCAAGAAGAATATTCATAAAACAATTTTGTAAAGAGCCCAAGACTCGCTTGTCGAATTCCCCATCACAATGATTAACTCTTTTAGTGCCAAGTTTTGACAAAGTCGGCAGCTTTCGTCGACGCGCTTTGGGCACATTGCGCCTTGAGGTACGCCCAGGAGAGTTGTATCCCTGGTCCATTTCCCCTGTTTTCTGTAACTTTACGCATACGTTTTTGTCGCGACTGAAAAATCAATTTACAAGTTCTATCATTCCGGTATCGTGATGATCATTCAAAGCACATCGACTTTCGTCAAAATTGACATTGAAAAAAAAATCCATACTAGAAGATCCTCTTTCCAGTAGGAACAATTGTGCAAAGTGTACCTTACAGACAGGTGTAACTAGTTAATGCTATACCAGGCGACTGTCCACGATATCGATACTTCCGGAGACGCCTGCCCCTAGCCAGCTTGTTATCGTTTCACCTTTCAACACCACAATATCAGAGCGGTCAAGATTTTATTGTGAGGACTGCCAAACGAACGTTTCACACATACTGGTCAAATTATCTTTTTGCATTTACGGACATGTGCCTTGCTACGTGCAGATAGGACTCGTTTAGGACCCATTTGTCACAAAATCTTAACTACCCAACTGAATTGTACATCTACAAATATCTAAATTCAGCGGAAATGGTTGTTAAGTATCGTTGTACGTGTCGGCAAGGTTACCAGTACAAGTGTCATATATGTATAACATATGCACCGGTCTTCTTGTAAAGAGCTTCGCGTAAAGGTAAATTGAGATCGCTGTATAATCCGCTATTAAACAAATCCAATTTGAAAGCAAAGCCTACCCCAGAGAAAAAATAATTTGATAGAACACCAATTATCAACAGAGATACAGAGATGTTAAAATTATTCAGAGCAGGCAAGTAAAACAGAAGCTATTCTCATTCAAAGTGCTATGTATGGGATACCAAAACATAAGACATGGCAGGCCCGTAACCGAGCGGGGAGGGGAGGGGAGGGAGGCTTTCAGGTGATTCAAATGAAACCACCAATATGACAAGGAGATCCACCCTCCATCTCCCCTAAAGTAAGTTTATAAATACATAGATGGATAGATGGATGGATGGATGGAAGGATGGATGGATAGAAAGACAGAATGATACATAAATAGATACATAAATGAATAGAATGGATATTTTATTTATCAGTTTATACTTGAGTTGTCTTTGGCGTTTATGTCATATTAGAGTCGCGGTTATAATCACAATAAATATGTTACTTCTAAATGAATCATACTTTGCTGAGTTCACTGCTCTCAACGATCCGCCTAACGAGTCTGTGTTTCTATTAAAAACTGCAAGGGCAATAGTTTATAGATTTAGAAATCCACTACGGGTACATAGTCGATTGAGGACAATGTGGTGTGTTTATACATGGGCTGTAAACTGTTTTTCCAGCCACTGACTTGTCGCAATTTTACACACGATATCGATCTCCATAAGAGGAACATGCCTACCTTCAGTTGTATTCTAGCTAGGAGACTGGTACCTGTATACTTTTCGTCTCTGAATTTATTGCTTTTCCCAATTAAGATGTATCTACATACTTGAATCGGTATTTACCGTTCTTATCTTGGTTGCTGCATATGAGCAAATTTGCGGCTCCTGTGGTAAGATTGTACGTTGGTTGTTAAGTTTACACGTATTACTAGACTAGTATATTCATAATGATAAGCAAGTAGGTCATTGGGAATGAATTTCAGGTTCAGTTGCGGTGCTGCTATGGTCGTATCTTTCATGAAGGAAGTTGCAACTAAGATGTAAATGTGAATGGATATTTCCCTACGCTGACAACAGCAGATAAAAATTTTAGCATTCATTTACAAATATGAAAAGTCTGCAATGAGTATAAGGCACTATGTATGCTTCCGCAACCGGGGGTGGATTTAGAAGGTGCGCTCCTTCTTTTTACTCAGGAAATTGCATTCTTAAGTGAAAAATTGTCGAACTTTAAAGTTTTTCCATGACCTTTGAGCCCCTAAAAGTGCAAATGGGAATATGACACCCCTACTTTGAGAAAGTGTGCAAACTTGCCCTATCTGCACCAAATACTGACCATGACAGCATACAACTCACATATATCTCGTCCTTATTACATGCGAATCTCGTTGGCGCAAATCAGCTCAACAGTCGACGCGGCGAGGGTGGAAGATTAAGGGTTGCCCGTACTCCACAAGCAGGGCCGTAGTTACGGGGAGGGGGGGGGGCAGCGCCCCCGGAAGCTCCAGCATTTTTAGCTGATCTAAAACCCCATGAATGGCCTCTCCCGGAAGCAAATTGTGGGCAGCGCCCCGGAAGCTCCAGCATTTTTAGCTGATCTAAAACCCCATGAATGGCCTCTCCCGGAAGCAAATTGTGGGCAGCGCCCCCGGAAGCTCCAGCATTTTTAGCTGATCTAAAACCCCATGAATGGCCTCTCCCGGAAGCAAATTGTGACTTTTTGAATTATTTTAAATGAGGGTAATTGCATTAAGACGGCATACTAGAGTAATAAAAGTAGGGCCCTAAGATTCAAAAGTATCAAGAAAATTCCTGGATCAAGACCATGGAATCATGCTTTGTAATGAAAACAAAGAACCAGAAATCAATCTGTCCTCTACAATAAGATTGGAAAATTTACTGACACCATTCAGAACTAAAGAAACAAATAGCATTACACTAGTGGCATAGTGTCCGATTGCTTTGTATTTTGACACAAACTGTTTGGACATGCAACCCTTCATTGATAAATTTCTTAGTTTCTGAGTAACATCTGATGACTACTATCTTCATAATAGTTCACTTGTGGCATTTGTGCTCGGCATTATCCTTAGTATTAAACCCTTTGAACACGGGCGGCATGCTGTTGGAAGCTGTTTGACGAGCGGAGAATCTGCCGCGTGAGGTCGCCCTAATCAACTTCCGCTTTCACCCTTTCACGCACTGGTCTTGGCACTGATCAGTGCGCCCGAATTTTTGCAAGACTGCCAAATAGGAGACATTCATATTTAACTGCGATCCGGCTCAATTCCTGTGTTGCCGGGGCAACAGACTGATGCTTCCACCATGACCAGGGCAGATCTGTATTATATACTACATAAACATCCATAAATAACACCTTTTCAACCAAAAGACAGTTCATTTCTAATCAATTTAAGCATCCTTTATGTTTCAAATATATGTTAAAACATTTTCTTAAGATTATTCTGTGTTTGTGTTGTTTATTTTATTGAGAAAGTAGTTTTGACCATGCTAAATACATGGATCTGCCCTGATGAAGGTGGCTCCCTCTTTTGCTCAATAGGTGTAGGACCGCATTCAAATATGAATACATCCTATTGCCCATGTCACGTCGCCTTCGCCGCACACCCTTGTTGGTCGAACCAATCAATCTATGACACAACTTTTTTCTTTGATATCATAAATAACTGCGACCAACCAAACCATGATTTATTTATTTATTTATTTATCTATCTATCTATCTATCTATCTATCTATCTATCTATCTATCTATCTATCTATCTATCTATCTATCTATCTATCTATCTATCTATCTATCTATCTATCTATCTATTTTATTTTAATCCTTTTTTAGACGAAAAGTTGGTCCGACCGATCGGGGCAGTCGGACCTGGTAACTACGGCTCTGACAAGAGACCATTTAAGCTCAGCTGAGCTCAAAGGACGGGTCTACGTCCGTTGTCCTTCCCTTCGTCCGTCGTCTGTTCACTATTATATTGATTGGAGGCTTCTTTCTCAAAACCATTGGTCAAATCGTCAAACGCGGTCGTGATCTAAAGTGAGTAGATCTCTAGATTTACTTAACAGGCGGCGCATTTTCAATATTTTGTTTATTTTTGTGTGTTTTCGCCTTTTTCCATTTCTTCTGCAACCGTAACTTAGGTTATGATGAGATTTGATGAAAATTTTTCCTTATGTTAGGGTCAAACAAAGTTATTTACTGGATGGTTTTGCTGTGGATCGCCGATTTTTCTCGATTTTTTAAAATTTGGGTACTTATCATCAGTTAATACAACTGTTTCAATAACTGTTTAAGTCACATGTTGCTTGTGGAGTCTGCTTGTTTTTTAATCGAATTTCAAAGTAAGGAGTAATGGTTAGACTACGTGTACATTGAATCAGTCAGCATTGTCCACATGGAGAGAGCAGCACCTGCACTGTGTACCAGAGATTATTTGATCCTTGTTTCCCCGCATGTCAGCATGTTTGGATCCTTCTCCCTTACCCTCCTGCTTTAACAATTGACGGTTATAGACAGGTACACTTTGTGTTAGGTGGCTAACGGGCTCTAAGAATTTAATCACCAGATCCCCTCTCTACTTATGAGATGTGACTGAACATGTGTAATTTCCACGTTTGCAAACAACAGTTGCCCAACAATAGGACCATAAAGATCAACGGGCAAGATACAGTCAATGTACTTATTTTTCATATTCCATCACGTATCTCCCCGAACCTTATGTACTGTGAATTTTGTGCATACTATAACGGTTACAAAGTATGATTTCCATGGAAAAAGAAAGTTCCATCATTGAGCTTCTATTTCATGAAATCAACGTGGAACCAAAATGCAGTCAAGTTTTGTATTGTGAAGTAACTGGATGATAGGCCAGAGGATCTAAGCACACGTGAATTTCTTTTTTAGTTTTAGGTTGCAGAGCTATGAACACACAGTCTTACCGCTGGATTTGTTTGGGGGATTTTTTTTTGTTAGTTTTAGTTACTTTATTTTCACATCAAATTGCATCAAAGAATACAGGCGTGCGAGAGTGTCTCACTAAATCAAAGCACACGAGCTACGTCAGTAAGCCT
The DNA here is from genome assembly GCA_964020975.1 of Hermodice carunculata. Taxonomy (NCBI): domain Eukaryota; kingdom Metazoa; phylum Annelida; class Polychaeta; order Eunicida; family Amphinomidae; genus Hermodice; species Hermodice carunculata. Next base: position 16,092,077 of record OZ026629.1, read on the forward strand.
AGTGCTGCATGTAAGTAGTTTAATTAAATGATGTCTTGGCAGCTGACTTTTAAATGGATTATATCCTTGGACAACTATAAGAGGTTGAAAAAAATAAGTGAGAATATCTGTTGTTTCTTTTTTTTTTTAAATGGCGCATGTCATGCACATTCAATCAGGTGTACTGATGCAATATCCAGTTGTGTTTTGCACTTTTCTACTGATTCCCACCTGAACAGCAAAATGTCAGCACCTCTCTCTCTCTCTCTCTCTCTCTCTCTCTCTCTCTCTCTCTCTCTCTCTCTCTCTCTCTCTCTCTCTCTCTCTCTCTCTCTCTCTCTCTCTCTCTCTCTCTCTCTCTCTCTCCTCTCTCTCTCATCTCTCTCCTCTCTCTCTCTCTCTCTCTCTCTCTCTCTCTCTCTCTCTCTCTCTCTCTCTCTCTCTCTCTCTCTCTCTCTCGTGGAATCTCCCGATTAAGACAACCTAAGGGGCTAAAAATGTTGCCTTAATAGGGGAGTGTTCTTAACGGGAACAAAATTTACCTAAGGATAAACCAAAATGGACATGGTGGGCTTAACATAGAAATAGTTTCTTTATGGAGGTGGTCTTAATTGGAGATTCTACTATGTATAATATATATCAGAATGTACATTTGAGAGATATACAAAGACAGAACACTAAATTATGAAGTGGTGACTTTCCACGTAGCCCTATGGCTGATGAGTAACAAAAGATCGTTCAAGACGTTTCATTAATACTGGGACTGCGACACATGAATAGTCAACAGCACATGTTGGCATTAAGTGTCTAACAAATACCTTGAAGTATTTGCCTGAGATAGGCACTATGAAGTGTCACAATTTAGATTTTAGTTCCATGTTAACAGGTGGTGCGGAGCAAATAGAGTTGGAAGGTCAAATCATAATTACCCGTTGCATTAGAATTGGACAGTACATGGACGTACAATGCAAGATTGTGCTAATATATGTATATGTGTGATAGGTATATACACCTCCCGACATTCTTGCGGCAACAAGTGATACTCAAAGACAATTTAGCTATTTGACTGCAAACGTAAATAAAGCTGGCTATCATAATTATTGTAACCATTCTAGATTCAAACTCCTCGTAATAAGACATTTCGTTCAAGTACCAACATGCTTGGTGTTCAAGAGTTTCCGTTGACCAAGTCTAAAACTTGATACTGAAACAGTTATTACAGGCCTTTATGTTGTCTATCATAAACTGAAGCCTGTCCATATCTATTTATCTTTTTAAAAATATAGGAAAGCCATCAACAGAACTGAACAATTACCCGTTTCTGTACATAAAATGTACTATTCTCATATACCTTCATGCGGAAGATGACGCTTGGTTGATTTTATTTGTAATTTTGATATGTCAAATAAAAGAAAAAACACCATGCTGTGATCGTTGTTCAAAGTACATTTGTTGATATATTTCTCTTAAGGAGATGACATCGCTCCTTGCAAACATATGGTCACAGTGTAATTGTAATTTAATTACATATTCGGGCCTGAATGTATGGATGGCAGGCTTAGAAAGATTTGCGCACCGACGAAATAAATAATGCTTTCCACGTTGAATATATGCAGCACACATACAAAAAAACGTGTAATTTGCAAGTTGCATTAAGAAGCTAAAGAAAAAAGTCGCATTAAGAAGTCAAAACACACACACACACACACACACACACACACACACACACACACACACACACACACACACACATATATATATATATATATATATATATACATATACATATACAAGTAAAACCAACAAACAAACAAAACTGTACGCAGACAGTTGGATATGAGATGTTACAGTGTTGTGATGCAATATGACACCGTTGAATGAGATTTTGGAGACCACTTTGTCAACGTTTCATAGTGTCGAAGTCTAAATTTTATAAGATGTCATTTTACCACACGAAAATTACCTACAGTACATATCTTGATAATGTCACTCTGTATTCTTGTCATCAAAATTGCTTTAAATATTGGTCAGGGGGGGTCATGCGCAGCCCAACAGCTTTTGTGGCCGTTGGAATTTCGCAACGTACCCAAGATATTCAGTTTCACACCCGCCCCCCCCCCCCTGAAGATATGTGCGCGGCTTGTATTCACCTTGAAAAACATTTACCTTTAGGCATCGCTCGGAAAGTATATGGCTGTAAACTAATATTTACAATATGAACATTGTATCACTCTATTTACACATATATATCCATTTACAATTCTCAAGTGCCAACGTCTGCCATCTATTTGTCCATTCATTGCTTTGAAGTACCGAACTGGAGTATTTTACACGTGACAGCATAACAATATATATTGACACAAGTTGGGTTTTCATGTATGGATCAGAGAAGATGTAATTAATCTGTTGCAGATATTTCACAAAACCCTAACACATATACATACTGAAATCAACCAAGTATGAGAATACTTACCAGATATCCACTGCCCAGTGTTTTCAACAGATATCTAAAACGAGGGAACTCTCAACGTGCCAGTTTGTCTATTTCTCTATCACATACAGGGTACCGTTCATAGTTGTGACATGACAAAATGACCATAAAGATTCGCTGTGTTCACAAGTGAGCGAATTGGTCTTCAAAGTCGTTGCACGGCAAAAGTTCAAGAGAACTCTGGATAGGTAGTTAACCTGACCGGTGGCTATAAATCATCCAAGCAAGCGGCGCCGTAAAGCGGGCTCCGATCGGAGGAGTGGCCCCTCAGTCGGTCGTTGCTAAATTGTCCCAGATCTTTCCGTTTATCGCTGGGGAAGCTTCAGAAGCGTAGCAATCGTGGAAAAGCGATCGTTTTAGGTAGCCAAAATGGTGGTCATTAAATGCGCAATCTACACGATCGCGGTGTCTGAAGCAACGAGGTTCTACCGTAAGTAATTATGTCGAAAGGTGTTGACGGCAATTAGTCTTGACTTTTTACTGCTTTTTCTATTTCCTCAGTGGGCACTGCAACCCAAAATGTGTTTTGCTAGAATTGTAATGTCAGACCCTCTGACACAAAAATTACATGTAATTTGTTGCCATAAACCAGAGCTGGCAATGTTGTCACTATATGAACCCAAGCATCACGCGATCTTTGAAGCGAGATTTCAGAATTCGCTTCATGAATCTGAAAAAGATTATAGACATTTAATCGACCAAAAAACCTACAAACCATTTCGAATAACGGCCCATTAAGGAAATTATTCAGATAATTTGGACTTAACAATTCTTAACTATCAAGTGTATTATGAAATAGGCGACAGAGTAAACGCTTTCTCTATTATGAGCGCTTTCTCTGCTAATTCTGTGACTTTGCCGACATAGCACATCAGTACGTGATATATGAATGCATCAAGTTAATCACAGTTTGCAATGTTCTTCGAAAGGTTTATCGTTTTTCTGTCAGTTATCTTGTTTTTCTCAATAACTACTGCTCTCGATGTTGTTGTAGTTTGCTAATTTCGATTTACTAACAATGCTTGACTATCAAGTATATACTGAAATAGGACACAAAGTAAATGTTCTTCCTATTATAAGCACATTTTCTGCAGATTATGTAATTTTCGTGTCATTGACTCACTCAAATATATCATTGATATTAAATATAATTTAATATTCTGGGAAACTGTTTCTACTGTGCAGTCGGTTGTACATAGAAAGTCTATTTTCCGGCGATAAATTGTGAGGTCATTGCGACGTTCAAACTGGAAAAGCATTTTTTTATTGAATCGAAATTCGATATGGTTGCATGGACACACAATCTACGAAATACCCTTTTCAAGTCATCTCTTATAGTCAAAGAGTCCCAGGTGTTGTATGCTTGCTGTTCATCTCTTTTCCCCTTTTTTCTTTTTCTTTCTTTTTTTTTTATTTATTTTAACCACAGAAAATGGGTAGGAATTTAAACTTTGGAGACACGGTCTGACGCATATATTCAATGTTGCAGACACCAAGACGTGCTCAATTGTTAAGGTTCATCTGAGGAGTTCCACTAAACAGACGATCAACTCCGGGCTCAACAACTCAACCTGTAGTCTCCATTTGCACGAACGCATTATCTGCCCTGCAAATCATAGTTGTTACGTACAATTTACATGCCTACCTTTGTGCACGACTGAGTATTTTACATGCCCGTCTTTGTACATAATTTAATTTACAACCCTACACATGTAGGTCTTGATCAATTTTGTTAATAAGGCTACCTGGGAAATAAGCCTGAAGAGCGACTCAGTGAGGGTGCAAGATACTTAAGTGCGCTACACGGCAGGACAAGAGGTCGCTTTGCCTGCAAAGCAGACCAAGTTCCGTGTTTAAACTACACTTGCGGAGTAGACAAAACACGCAGCTTGGGTCTGCTTTGGGGGCAAGCAACTGGGTAATTAGCTCCTTATAAATATATGAGTAACCGAAGTGGAGTCTTTTGGTTGGTACCTGGCCAGTAAGAGGATAACAAGATGGTAGTAAAACTCACAGGTTGACTTCAACAAGGAACTATTGCAATGAGGTCAACCTTCAGCATGACGTAGTCAAAGACAAAGGCGCAAATTTGTGATCTGTCAGCATAGGGAGCCGCGGGAATGGAAGGCTCCGGTGTTCTTGTCCATGCAGGATCCATATGCATATAGAACAGCGGTCATTTTGGTCGTCAAGCCAATATTTGTGATCAGGTTAGTACGCTGGGTCGGTCTCCGGAGATCCACAGACGGCCTGTGATAGCGCGGGTGCAGGGTCCACACGGCAGGATCCTCGCGTGCAATCTGGATGACATACTGATTAAGGGCAGGTAAAAGTCCCTGTATTTCAAAATGCATTTCAGTCATATGTTTGAAATTGTCAGCAATGTGAAAACCTAGCCAGGCACTATCAGAATTAATCCTTAATTTGACTATCACTGCAAAAGTCTAACAATAATTTCTAACATTTAACGATGTATCGTAATTAATCATTAATTTGACGATCAGTTACAAACAAAAATCTAACATTAAATTCTATTATTTAATGATGTAGGGAATAAGGAATGGTTGTTAGTTTTCGTAAGTGGCTGGCAGTGTAAGTGAAAGAAATATACATATCATTTTCATTTCATTGGAAGCGCCTATAGCCACAAAAGTAAAGGAATCAAAGTTGGATTGACACTCCTGTGTATAATATCCTTGACGATAGTGAACATTTAAATTTTCAAAATGCGTTTAATTAGTATAAATTGATGTTCCACAGCTTTTATTTTCTCTTCATTTGATGTGCCTATTGCACAAATCTATGATAGAAGTTGGATTAACACTTGTATCCATAATACATTGCACTCAGAAAGGCAAGATATCAAACATAATTGTCATCACTGAAAACTGAGAGGATTCCAAACTTTAAAACTTAAATATCGTGACAACTGTAGCTGGCAGAGATATAATTTAAACTACTACAAGATTCAAGATTTTCAAGATTCAAAACAGTTATTTTTAGACATATGGTCACAGTTTGTATTACTATTGTTACTATTGACAAAACATAGAATTACAGTTAAATAGTAAGTACATAACAGATAGTGATGAAATTATATGTCAGGATGACTCCAATTAAGTATTTATGCAATCCCCTATCATTGGGGCCACCTAATATAATTCATACTGAAAGTACACCACATCAAATAATGTCAAGACTCAAAGTAAAAATTAGTGAACAATACCTTTTGTAGGCTAAACATGGTCAAAAATCTAATTAATCAGTTATTGCATACGTAACAATTTTGAATGACACAGATTTCAGGGTACAGAGAAAAGAAATACGATTTTATGTATTTAGGGAAACCATCATATGAGTGCGTGTGAATTTCATTTTTGATACAGGGTGGCGTTTTGCTAAGTTAAGCTGGGACCTAATATCGAATACAATTTTCAGTAGAGTTTCTAGCTGGAATTGCTTGACGGGGAACATCACGGAATCTGGTGGTGTAAGGATGTACAACAGGCTGAGTGGTGAAGATATTTGTTAAGTATTGCGGCAACTCGGAGTTACAATATCTAAAATAGAGTATCAGAGCTCTGACTTGCATTATATCATTGATCTTTAATGTATTTAGTTCTTTAAATAAATGTTCGGTGTAAGCTAGGAAATTGGCAGAACAAATGAGACGAATGGCTTGGTTTTGAAGCAAAAAGGTGCGATCAGGTGAAAAGCCCCAAGCAAGTAAACAGTAATTGATGTGAGGTAAGAAGAGGGAATAATAGATTTGCATCAGTTGCTGACGGGAAAGAAAATTGTGAAGTTTTCTTAATATGCCAGGGATTTTTGACAATTTAGTGGACATTTTAGAGATATGACTGTTCCAATTGAGATTCTCATTAATTGTTAATCCTAAAAATTCAAATGCAGTTTTTTCTCCCAATAGAAGTGTTTGCGATTTGGAGATTTATTTCAAAGTTTCATTTCGCGGGGGATATGAAAAATCATAAATTCTGTCTTAGAAAAATTTAAGGATAGTCTGTTTGCAGAGAGCCAGTCATGTACTTTTTCAGTTCATGGTTCACGGCATCAGAAATACTTTCGTGATTATCAGTATCATCGGTGTTAAAGACGCATACAGAGTTTATTAAAGTGGTGTCGTCTGCGTAAAGTATGGATTCGAATTTAGGGGAAGCCAAAACATAAGTCATTAACATAGATAATGAATAAAAGGTGTCCAAGATTTGAGCCTTCAGGTACAGTGGTATGAATGGGTAATGTTTTGGAGCAGATTTCATCAAACTGAGCACACTGCAATCTGTCAATTAAGTAACTTTTAAACCATTGTAATGCCGTACCATTGACCCCGTAGTAATTCAATTTGTAGAAGATGATGTTGTGATCTAGCGTGTCAAACGCTTTTGATAAATCGAGGGAAACGCTCACAGATATTTCACAGAGTCAAGTAAATTAAAAATTCTATCTATAAATTCCAGAGCAGAAGTCTTAGTGGAATATAGTTTTTTAAAACCATGCTGACTTCTGTAAAACAGATTGTGAGAAGTGAAATATGAATAAAGCTACTGATAGACAGCCTTTTCTGTGATTTTAAAAAAGGCGGGAAGGAGGGATATTGGTCTATAAATATTAAGTAGGGATTTGTCGTCTTTTTTGAAGACATGCAGGACCTTCGCAATCTTAAGTTTACCTGGGAAAATTCCAGTGTTTAGTGACTGATTCACGATTAAAGCAAAGGAATCAGAAATAATATCTTTTATGCTCTTGAATTAATTCATAGAGAGATTGTCGTGCCCAGCGCTTGACTTGGGGTTGAAGTTATTAATAATCGTTGAGATATCTTCAGAAGATACATAAGAAAAGGAAAAATTTGCAACAAACTGTTGAGTGAGATAGGTAGAGAAATGTGGTAGGCTAACAGAGTAGATTTTGGCAGCTAATGTGGGATCAATATTTGGAAAGAAAGTATTGAAACGCTCAGCGATTACAACTTTGCTAGTAATTTTTGTGTTATCAACTTTAAAGAAAAGGGCGAAATCGCATTTGTTGTTGTTGTTTTTTTTTTAATTAAGAATCGATCGGATGACATCCCATGTTTTCTTTGTGCCGCCTTTAAAGCGGGTAAACTGACCATGGTAGAAATTTTGCTTCAGTTCTCTTATGTTTTTATCAAGAATTTTGTTATATGTTTTGAGGTTTAATTTAAGATTAATTTACTCTACGGTACCTTGATTAGTGTATATATGAGAATGGTGCATCTGCTGAAGGATATACAAAACTTTTATCATTTGAAATCATGCAACTCAGATGCATGTCGCATTTTAAAACGAATATCATCATAAGCTACTCTCACATAAACGCGTAATTTCAAGATCTATTTATACAACAAAACATCTCTTCAATGGGCACCTATGAGATCGGCAAAAGCTGGTCACTATAGGAAGGTGTTTACCCCTTGGATCTTGGAATCGTGTGTGTATCTGACAGTAGCTTCTGGTGATATTCGTTTTTTATAAATTGATTTAAAAGACAACGATATTGCTTTGCATTGACTGTGCTGACACAGTATGGGGAACCTGTAGCGCGAAAGGACTCAAAATGGCCCAGAGATTACAAAATGCTGCCGCTCGGGTAATAACAGGAAAATATGATTATAGTAATGTGCGGGAGGGGGGGGGGACTTAGTAAAACAATTTAAATAGCAAACTTTGGCAGAGCAGCAGCGATTTCACACCGCACTCTTTGTGTTTTAATGTGTAAATGGTTCAGACACAAATTATCTTTCGAACCAAAAATACCTTCTGAGGGACACTAACTTGTACCAGACACGTCAAACGATGGACTAAATGTTTGAACTCTTTTTCCACGTAAGATTATCGTTAAAAGATCCTTTTTATACAATGGTGCTACAGTGTGGAAGAGCCTTCCTAACTTTTTACAGCAAAGTGACAACATTGATGATTTTAAAACTAATTGTAAAAAAGTACCATTTTCATTGATTTGTTTATATGTGTACCAGTAATATAGTTTAAGCTAAGCTATGATGTATATATTTCTTCACTACTATGTATTTTTCTGTATTATTTTGTATTTTATCTGCAACAAGGCCTCGTCGAAGAACAGTCTCTGGCTGAGCGAGTGGCCCTGTATAAATATATTCGAATAATAAAAAATAGAATACACCAGAGCGGCTGGGCTTTTTTTTTAGTATTGATGAAAATAACGTCTCGGTATAATCTTTGTACTTGGTCGGGAGTTTATTGTTATCTCAGCATATAAGGCATGCAAGTCTTTTTGTGTTATAGGAAATCCGAAACGTTTATATGCATAAACAGCTGATTTGATTACAATTGATTTGATATTGATGCTTCATCATGGTCTCCATGTGAATACCACAGATTTGAAAAGTTTACTTGAAATTATATCAAAAGGTAGATATGTCATTTTGGTTACAGAACCTAATTACTTGGCCCCACGTGTCATCAGGGAGCTACTAAGAGGTGTACTTTTTTTCTTTTTTTTAATTTCTTCTGGGAGAGCTCCCTCAGATCCCCATGTATGGGAGGGGACACCCCTCCCACACCCTCCTCAGCGGTGATTTCCCCCGTACGCATGGGTGGATGGCCTCATGACGTATGAGCGTGTTTATCGCAAAGGCTTATGGGTGCATGGAAGGGGGGGGGGGGGGACTCATCTGATGAGCCAGTGCAGAAAACAAATACATCTACACAGCCAACTGTATAGTAAGAACTTTGTGCATCATTTTCAGGGGAAAACATTAAGATGTACAAAACTAAATGCTCCAAAGCTACCCACGCCAACCAGATCAAACCCCCACAAACTCACGCAAAAGGCAGAACAAACACGAACAACCCTGACATGAATACAAATCGAGACCCGCAACTTAGCAGAGCACAAGGCCGAATTGTCCCCTATACATAAGTTTAATCATGACAGTAACAGTCTTCATGCTTGTAAAAATTTTGAAAAAAAAATTATTACTTATCGGTGCTGAAAAATGTGAATACCGTGCGATCATAAATATCCAATATGGCGACCCTTTCCAGGTCGCGATTGTGATATCGTTTCATCAACACGGTTTTATCACTATTCAACTGTTAAAACATCTCTAAAGATCATTGCGTTGTCCAGAAAAGTATTTTCGTTGCACCTTATAATGAATGAATCAAATAATATGACAATAATGAAATAAAGTCGGAAAGCTATTCCTGCCAACGCCATATTGAACTTAAATAAAATTGAAACGATCTGTTGACTACACTATACATCTTTTGGCAAAGCTCCCATCTTCCCATATTACTGAAGTGAACTCTTACCTTCAAGATATTTTCCAGCAAATTTGAATCAAAATATTGGATATCAGTAATTTGTGAAACGATAAATTTGCTCCTGGCACACAGTTTTCGTCTAAAATGATTCAAACTTCAGCAATGTCCAAACTTACTTGAAATGTTTATGCTTTACATTACGCGTGTGGGAGATGGGTCCCCCCGCTTCTCCCATAATCCTTAGTGGTAAACACGCTGATACGTAATAGGAGTTGGGGGCTATTTAACATTAAATTTCACAAATCTCACTCTTGCAGGCATACCTAAGTTGAGGACCCTTAGTTTTTAGAGTGGGAACAAGCGCAACAAGGCTTCATATGACGAAATCTGCGGAAAACCACAGAGAGGTGCTAAGCTAGCAACCTGCACGATTTGTGTTGATGTGTGAAAGCAAATAGATTATTCAAAAAGATTTTGAGGGGAAAAGGAATTCAAAAGGCACGCATATGTAAATGTATAAATTCAAAGCAACGAAGGAAGAACAACTTCATCTCACGCTCTGTAGGCCTAGATGATGGGGATATCGTCACAATAAGGCATAAGCGTAGCATAAGACAGAAGGCCGATGCTGTTGGAAGAAATTTTGCTGTAGGGATACAATTTCTGACTTTTTCATTCTATCCTATTTTAAGGGTGCGGGAAGCAACATGAGCAGATAAAAACTATTTGTTCAAGTGGGAAAGGCGTGGGGTCAAATGGTCACAAATTGAACCCCGTTCTTTAGCTGTCGCCTTGCAAGTGTCCCTTTTACGGCAAAGGGATTGTCGCAATGTTTGCCGAGCGGCGGCCTGGAAATAAAGTGCGCGGGTTTTTTTTGTTTTTGTTTTTTTTTTCAGGCCAGCTGACACAGATGCAGCCCTTTTAATTCCCATGATAAATCTACGTGCACGAATAAATATATATTTAAATGTCACTTTGTTGGATGGTTCGCCCGCCTTACACAAGTCTGAGTTTGAACTGCGGTCATGCGCAATACTGATCTATAGTGCTCTGCACAAAACAACGCTGCGCAGTTCAACACCGATATCATATATATATATATATATATATATATATATATATATATATATATATATATATATATATATATATATATATATATAATATAATATATATATATATATATATACATATATATATATATATATATATATATATATATATATATATATATATATCATTACGTTACAACGCTATTCCAAGTACACCATCAATTTGTTTCTTTAGTATCTCATAACGATTTTGTATATTTAAATCTCCTAACACTTCATAGTTCCCAAATAATGAATATTATTCAGTTGCATTGTGGGTTTATGTTGACACCATCATTCACGCGGCAATGCGGACACGGATGGGTCACGCAATCGAATTTTGACACTCATATTTTAACTTGCAGTCTATTACAATTTTGAAGAAGAAAAAGGCTGGACTTCAAGAGGGTTAATCTTCCATAATATGCTCACTATCAAGTCTCTATCTAATCACTGCCTTAACCTTAAAATATCCATTCAAACAAATTATGTTGTTTGCTACTGGGCTTGTTCTGCACAGTGTTTTCTGAGATTTTTCATTCCTGGCGGAGTGTCTCGAAAATAGATTTCAATAAGGGAATATAGGCTTCACTGGTATCAATTACCAGTTAAATGTAAAATCAAGCACCGCATTGCGTGAGTAATCAATTGATCAGTGAGGCTGAAAGTGCCACCACGATGTAGCATACTCATACAGGATGGTTCATCGAGTTAAATAACCCCCACCCTCAAAAAAAAAAAAAAAAAAAAAATCTGGAACTAACGCTTTAACAACTACCGAATTCTATTTTATCTAGTTCTGTGGATTCAATGCTGCCGTGATATTGGGACCCACCCTTCAATTGCACACAAATGTGACATTGTAAAATTGTGTGGCTGATTTATTAGTTGCTTATTGAGACATCAGCCTATCGTCTTGTTACTTTACTATGATAAAGTTCCCCATAAGTGTGCTTATTCCATTGTATCCAACTCCTCTATACGGATAAATGAGACCCGTCATAAAGCTCCGTAAGAGACAAGAAATTGATTCGTGTTGGGCCGTGGCACATGAATTCCTTGTAGACAGATTGTCTGTTAAAATGATCAAAACGCATGACATCAGGGCTAAGGCAGATCATTTTCATGACAGAGAGCAGAGCTCGCATGTAAATTGTATGATGTATTAACTACTCTCTTTCGAGGAAATTCTTGTCGGGCGACATCATTAGATTTTGCACAAACTGGCATCATGTATGAACAAAATCTAGACTATATGAGGGTACAATCGCCATTCGTGCCAGTGTTGTGTTTCTCAAGTTTTAAAAACACACTTAAATCATGATTATAGTTTCGTAAATCTTGAGTTTTTAACATAGTTCATTCACCAATTGACATAAAATGAATGAAATTATATAAATCTACACGAAATCACGCCTTTAGGAACCTTTATATACCAACTAACACAGTCATACGCTGGAAATAAATGCTTTAAAATCAATTTGTATAAAATAATAATGAAGATAAACTTAATTCCGAAATCGGGACTTCAGCCTTTTTCGCAAATTATTCTGTACATATTTTGAATTCAATGCCTTGGAATTGGTCCCAGCATCACACGAATTGAAATGTTTTTACTGCATCCTGTGTTTCAACTTTGTGCTCCTGGCAACATTATCAAAACTAGAACAGTTATTGGAAATGAAAATCCATTTACAGCTTCCGATATTCTTATAAACAGAAGAGTATCTATCATATCGTTTACGCATGTAACAACACAAAAAGAATTTTAAACAAAAACGAAATCCATACGATTGAATCATCACATTTGTTACGGTATCACCGTTGAAAACGTTTGTAAGGACCATATAATGAAATAAAGCAAATAAAGTATAAGGCATCCTGAATTTGGCCAAACGGTAGTGACCCAACAGGGCATATCAGGCTTACTGTTCGCCCAGGTGGCATCACTTACTTTCTGTGTCACATGACTTTTTTCAACCAATGAAGCAGATTTTTGTTATTCTCCATGTGTCTCCATCTGCAACAGGTGGATGCTTGGGAAAAAGTAACCGTGGCCCTATGCGCAGGCGTCATGCTCCGTTACCTCCATATCAATGTTAAGGGTATACACGCAAACAATTGGGTATTTTGGCTGAAAACTGAAGAAAAATACAGTCGATGCCGGGAGAACCAACCGTGAACATCACATCCTTAGAATGATAATAACGGTTTTTTTAAAACGTTTCTTTGAACCATATGTAAAGGAATTTTTGGTGGTCCATGGATAAAAGTACATCACTGAATACAATTAAACCCCCTCGGTGACAGTAGTAAGGAAAAAAACACGAAAACAAAAAACAAACAAACAAAAAAACAGTATACACCAGAATTATGAGAATAATTTCAGATTCAAATTTCTCGTTAAAGGACATTTGATTCAAGTACCAGCATATCTATGTATCTAGAGGGAAAACGGTTCGGGCCAACGGCTAACTTAATATCCTAAGGCTTATTTCAGTAAAATTTGCTGCTGTCACTCAAACTCGCAATGCAGGTTTAAACGTTTTCCTGCAAGTATTTCACGGAAAAAACGAGCACATTTAACTCATTCGGTACCATGTTGAACATTGATAAAACTCTTTTTCCCCTCCTTGTTTACACCCCACGCGTCACAGTAGTGGCGGGCAGAGTTTCTGGTACACATTTGTCCCTCCGGAGCTGCAGGAATTATTGTTTATTTTGACCTTTGGGATATTTTGGTAGGCACAAATGTCGCCTATCATACGCCCAACTTTAGTAGTTCTAGCCTCAAGTGCAATATTACGAAATTAACAAAACACTCTCAACGTTAATATGGTGGTCCTTCAAAAACACGTCAGTTCCAAAAACAGATATATGTAAGGAGGAAATGTTAACCCGTTTATTCTTCAAGTTATTCCATCAGTGTTCCTAGCTGCCTTCTCGGTAATCTGAATCTTGATTGAAAAAAAAAAAACCAAAGCAAAAACAAGAAAAAAACCAAAAAAAATAACAAAATAACACAAAAAACAAAACAAAAACAAAAACAAAACAAAAAACCAAATAAAAAACATGCAAGGAACCCACGGGTACACCGAAAATCGATAAGCGACCGCATACGAATGCATAGCGCAAAAATTAATGAATTAAATCATGTCGCGGTGAATGCCCAGTACCTACAATGGGTTCTGTGCCATCTGCCGCAACAAGCCTACTTTTTCAACTTTGCTTACACATGACATTGCACAAATTATATTTTTCTCTAATTCACCTTATCACTGATTTTAAGCTGTGCATTTAGCAATATTGCAATTATCAGCGGCCATCTTGAACCGCTTTTAGACAGTTGTCATTCGTCACAAGCTGGCAGAAAGTCGGAAAAAATAGAAGTACTGACGTTACCGTGTCAGCTTTGGCTTTCGTGGAGACACTTCTGACCTAACAATTCATCTTGTTTCATGATTCACTTGACAACCTGGGAAGCTCCCATATAAGGTACACACATAGTCTAACGTGTCTTAAAGTTCGGTTAAAGCACTTTAAGACGCTGATGTAGTGGCTGAACGATGTGTCTGGCACCATCAAAATGTATGCAAGCAATTTGTATATTCAAATATGACAAGTTTTTCATGTTCAAAACAGCAGTAAAGAAGATTGCGTTTTGGAGTCACTCCGCTATGTCGATTATCTGCTATTTTGTCTCTAATTTTCTTGATGGTTTAACGGGAGTGAGAAGCGTTGTTTTCCACGAAGTAGCAAATTAGATGTTTTTTACACGCATTGGATAGGCCCGTGTACACAATTACAGAGCTACACACACAGAGACTAATAATGACGCAGTCAAATTCTCCCTCTACACACTCGTAGTTCTGTCGGCTGCCTCTGCATGGCGTTTCGCTTGGCAGGTATGGCGGCGATAAATGGATCATTTTAATACTGGCCGAAAGAAAGGCTCCCCTTTGACTATGTGAGTGGGGACATTGTTTGTTTTATTTTTTTGTTGTTTACTGTATAAGTGCTTCCAGCTGCGCCCAGGTGACAAATTAAACTGACGTTAAAGGAGGTAATGTGTAAAAGGAAAAAGAACATCCATTTTAAACATGTTTCATGAAATGTCCAAGTTACCTAAGGCCTAACAAAAATAAATGTGTGGTTCCGGTAGCCAGACCGACCCTACTGAAAAGTTCAGACCCTGAACAATTTTGTGAACAATAAAGAAAAAACAACAGTTTCAAGCCGCTCTTCACTAATAAAAATTGATCAACCCTGGCTGAAAAATTTTATGGAGGAAGTTGTCGTCGGGTGCCGTTATTTTGCGCTAAGGTCAACTCCAACACAGCATTTCATTTCAACTTGTCTGGAGGTTAACTTGGGCCAGGGAAACAGCATAGCTGCATAGCTATGGTTGTTCAGTGAAAGGGCATAGCCCTGGTTGTTTGCTGATCTTAAAATTTTGCTAAGTTCCAGGTGTCCGTTCTCCGGATTACTAGGACAAACAGTCGTAAAAGTACGTTTAAAGCATGGCTTACTCTCTTAACTTGAATCTGCCTGCTCGGTTGTCGCTGAAGCAGTTATCATCGTTAGTTACTAATCCAAATGCAACAGGATACATTGAACTGGCAAATCATGCTCTTTGGCATGGTTGGTGAGTGCTATTTTGAACATGATGCAATGCATTGCAGGACAGTCGCACAAAAATACACTTTGATTTGGATTTTAAAGTGAATTGCGGCAGCAACATATATCATATAATTATTGATGCTCTCAAATATTTGCAAAATATATACTTTTGGTTTTATATACTATAACCCCCCTCCCCGATCATCCAAATACAATCTTCATTTACAAACCATTGGGTGCAAAATCCACAATTTTCAAAAAGGCAGCCAAGTCCGTGGGCTGGTCCCAATTGGATATTTTGAAGAGGTAGTATCCAAAAATACATGTGTGAATAGTGTTAATGGAAGGTTATTTTGTCAAAGGAATGTAATGTAAAATACATAATGGGACTTTTCCCGTGCGAACATTACCTAAAAATGTGAATACAATGCCTTGAAATTACCAGTTGGTCACGGTAGTGGGCACCGGAATAGGATTATTGTATCAGACACTGAAGTCACCCCAAGGCTATGAATTAAGAAACAGCACTGGCGGATATGTCAAAGTTACCCTGGTAGTGGATACAGGTCCGAAAGTACCGGCAGGTTTTATATAATTGGCAACTAGTACTTTTATTACCTCTTTGGGAGGATGTGGTCCTGAAGAGGGCAGTGTGGTTTCTTTGAAGGTTGCATGTATCAGTGGCAGGAGTGACCATCATGCTTCTTCAAGCAAGCGTGGACCATCTCTCATATGCTGCTGGTGAGCTTGGTTATCTCGGCATGGGGGGTGTGGTTCCACTGGTTTATAAACCACTGTGCCAGTTGGTCCAGGATGGCTGCTGTACATATCCCTGACCCGACACCCAGGCACATCCATAAATGTTCAATGGGAGACAGGAGATTGTACAGGCCATGGCAACATTTGAATGTTATCCTGCTGGATAAACTACATGCTGACTCATGCAGTAAGTTGCCATTCATTGCACTGCTGAAACAGTAGCCCAGGATGATGGTGGAACCACTCAGGGATTGTTGGTAGGATTTCATCCACATAGTGCTGTCCTGTTCAAGTCATATTTACTATAGAGTTCAGTTGTTCCTGTCTCCTTGATTGCCTGCCACAGCGTGACGCTGTTTTCACCATAGCAGTCATGACCCACCAAACATCCATCCACAAATCTCTTTGAATTATACATCTAACCCATATCCTCCCATAATGGAAATCACGCAAAATCTTCAGACCACATCACACATCTCCACTGATGTCTGGTGCAGTCAGCATGTTCCTGACACCACTGTATTCATACAGCCTTGTCTGCAGGACAGAGGGGGATGCAGTTGGCAGGAAGGTACGACCTCGGTTTGACCTACACTAGTCTCCTGTTGACTGTATGCCATGATGCTGGAATTTTGAGGGCCTGACACCACTGGTGACGAAACCACTGCAACAAAAGCAACCTTCATCTGATGGTACAGCACCAGGTAATTGTCGTCCTTCCCATCTGAAAGTCGTGGTCTTTCAGATGCAGCTTTTCTCTTGCATCCTCTTGTTTCTTGAACACGGTCCCACCAAATATGAACCACTGACCTGGGGCACCTCATTCTCCTGGCAACCTCACACTGGGAAAGACCAGCCTCCAACATGGAAATGATCCTGCACAAATCTGTTGAGCTCAGAGAGCTGTGAGTAACCCATACGCTATGGCATTATGGATTCACATTGATCCCTGCATTGCCAGTGGCCCCCTTTTTAACACCCGTACATGTATATAGGCACCCCAATACCAGACACACTTTCGGCACCAATATGGCACCAATCTCATGTCCATCACATTTTGGTTTGGGGTGACCGCTCAGGCATACTGTCAGCTATCCTATCCAGGTTACAGAACAGTCTAAATGACACTCATATTTTCTACACAAAGTAATATTTGGTGGAGCCCATGTGGAACCAATCGGAGTGCCTTTTTTTGGCAGGAATGTATCATTCTGAAGTTTGTGTAAACATTGCCATCACCAAATTTCTCCTGTAGAATTCAGGTTTCCAGGAACTTGACTTGTGTTGACATGGACATTACTACTTGTGAAATATAAAAGGACGTGCAGGTCGGTGATTTGAAGGTTTGTCACAAGAAAAAGGATCAAAACAATTGTTAAGATATGACCTCGATAATTGGCACAATGGTGTCTTCTTGCTGCATACCTCTTGTACAAACAACACTTTTGTAAACATCCTCCTAAAACAAAAACTGCTCTACAAGTGCTTGATTTATGCTAAAATGGATAGAAATAAGTCTCAAACAGTCAAATGAAGACTTAAAGAAATCCAGTTTTGAGGTGAAGGGACACACTATAGCACTAATATTATTAGTGGAGAATTTGAAGACATCCCCCGGAAATGGTCTTCCTGACCCTGATGCATTAAACAACAATTTGCTTGGCCAAAAGTAGCCTGACAGGAGGTAAAACTAGGTACCTGCTAAAAATTAAATATTGTGCTGTTAACATGGGGGTCCACGGAAAAGATGTCATGAGCATGCATCATGCCTTCTCAACTCTTTCAACTGCTGGGTCAAATACCATCGTGGATCACAGGATATTTTTCGCCAGAGAGGATGGCAGTGCAGTGTTTCCCAGTATTGCTTTACTACTTATGTGTAGTGGTGCAGGATAAGCAAAAAATGAAAAGGAACAAGAAAGATGACCAGGTGTTACAGTTTGATCCTGAACCATCTTAAGGAAATAGGTTGACATACATGTCCATAACCGATTTAGTGCTTTGACAACAGAGAGATTGTGGCAGTACAGACCCCAAAGGTGCCTTACAAACATCAGAAAATTCAATTTTCGTACAGTATGCCAACTCTACCACTGAGTGCACAACACCAATATGCTGGGATCTAATGCATTCCTGACTTGAGACAGGTGTTAACCAGTTACACTCGACAGTTGTTTACTTGATCATCTCACTTTTGATATGAAATCTTCATTACCACGCGCATTTCTACAACAACAAAAAAAGCAAAAACCACAAACAAAAAGCAAAATAAGACCCCCCCCCCAAAAGAAAGCCTCCACAGTTGTAGCTTTTACTGAATCAGTTGACCCAGGGGTAACGTCACCAACGGGCTGCTGCGCCACCTGGTGCCCATGTTAAATATACACTATCCAAAGTACATTCCGCATCAAGCTCTGGAGAATCTGAACCCCAACTTTCGAGACATTGACAAGGCACATATCACCAACATCATCTTCATCTGCGTCATGAGGAGGAGGAGGAGGAGGAGGAGGAGGAGGAGGAGGAGGACGAGGAGGAGGAGAAGAAAGAGGCTTGGCAGTAGTTATTGGTGGGAGAGGTCGTATGCCAATATGTCTGCATCCGGTCTGTCCGTGGTTGGGTCTTTTGTCACCCATAAAGCAATACGCGTTTATGCAGCTTATACCATTAGATATATTGAGTTTGTGCCCACCATGAACACTCTGTGACAACAGTACAAACACACATCACCCAAGTTGAAACTAGATATATGGAATGTATGTATAAACTGTGTGCAATGCGTGACTAATGTGCAAATGCGCTTCCCTTGGTTGAAACCGGATGGCATTTCCATAAGGAAATCAGTGACATCTTCTTGAGCGATATTTATATAAGTACACTGTATAATTCTGTCTTCTGGATGGCATGGCAAGACCCTGGCTTGTAAATGTAAAAATTGTGGAACTTTGACAGTTTTACTATTATTATTATTATAGCTGCTATTATTATTATTATTATTATTATTATTATTATTATTATTATTATTATTATTATTATTATTATTATTATTATTATTATTATTATCATTATTATCATTATTATTATTACTGCTACTACTACTACTACTACTACTGTCATTATTATTATTATTATTATTATTATTATTATTATTATTATTACTATTACTATTATTATTATTATTATTATTATTATTATTATTATTATTGTTATTATTATTACTATTATTAAGGAATCAGTAAATGCGTCCAAGGCTTGAGACAATAGGAAAATATGAAATACGCCAAATAAAGGTTGCTCCATGGGCTTAAAATAACTGGCAGTTTGAAACGAGTGAAATACTCCTAGAAAGGTTGCTCCTTATGCTTAAGACAGTTGGAAAGTATAATAGGGTACAATAAGCCTATGAAGAGTTTCTCCATACCCTAAAATTGTCGGCAAGTTTGAAAGTTGTTTTCCTATGACATGGTAGTTTCATTTGAAAACGTGAGTTTCATTGGAATATACGTGTCGCGCGTATGGCAAGCCAACAGGGCCATAACGCATTGGTCTTACTCGTTGTCGAGCCTCCACTACGTGCAGTCGAGCCAACCAATCAGAACTCAGTTTCCACTACGCGTTGCCGAGAATATGTTTTCCACTACGTGTAGTCGAGCATCCGCTACGCGTAGTGGAGCAACTTATGGCACCTTTTGGCTGAAGAGGAGCAAACCAATCATTTACGTCCTTACAATCATTACTCATATTAAAACAGCCAATCAAAATAGTGTCTCTACAAGGCATAGGGGAAACATGAAATTCTCTACAACGCGTAGTCGAGACTTGAAATTCTCCACAACGCATCGTCGAGGCAGCCAATCAAATTACGGTCTCTACGACGCATAGCCGAATGGTTGTAACCCATATTTCAAAACGGAGGTTGAACGGGTATCAAATTTTACTTTGAAAGGCTGCACAGCGGCGCGCAACACGTAGTGGAGAACCAAATTTAATTGGTTCCCTCGGCTACGCGTCATCAAGACAAGTAATTCCTCAATGCGTAGTCGAACAGGTCTAATACAGTTTACAAGAGCATCAGTGATTGGATAGTTTGGCTACACGCTATGGGAGGCATAGTTTCTCCACTACGCGTCGCCGAGGCTCGGCGACGCGTTCTAGAAGAACATTTTCTCGGCAACGCGTAGTGGAGACTGTAATCTTATTGGTTAGCTCGACTACGCGTTGCCGAGCCTCGACTACGCGTAGTGGAGACTGTGATCTTATTGGTTGGCTCGACTACGCGTTGTCGAGACTCGACTACGCGTAGTAGAGACTGCAATCTGATTGGTTTACTCGACTACGCGTTGCCGAGCCTCAACTACGTGAAGTGGAGGCTCGGCTACGTGTAAGACCTATGCATTATGGCCCTGTTGGCTTGCCATACGCGCCGCGATACTGTCCTCACCATGATCACTATTGCCCCAGTTCACAATCCAGGATAAAAGTAATGGTACTATAAGCTAGTATATATGATGCACCGATGCTTAATAGCAAAGAAAGCTATTGCATTCCTGGTTTTATGACCAGGAAAGAATAAAAGCACAAGATCTTTTACCCCACAAGGTAAGACCGTTGTGGAATAATGTTTTATGTGATTCTAGACCAGTGAACTTACGTTCCCGTAACATGGATCTCTCAACCACAGGAAACAAGATATGTTTGATTGCTTATCTCGGGGCCGAAGAAAGGAACGGCCTCATTAACAGTGATCTGTGATCCGTATTCAGATGCCAGTTAACCCACTCCTGGTCAGAGTACGACAGAGTCAATAGCTTTCCTTGGCGAGTAATGTGCCCAACCCGCGCCAAGGAAAGCTTTTGATCTAGGCGTGTCATCATGAAAGGTCTTACAAATCTCTTCAAAATGTTTCCTAGTAACGAGAAATGTAAATAAAAACGTTCAGGCAGATGATACTTTACATCTGGGCGCTTTTGGGCGATTTGAGCGGGAAAGGTTAAAGATCGGAACAAGAGAAGCCATTGACGCACTTGTAAAATGACCAGGGAAGGGTAAAAGCAGAATTATTACCCCAATGATTGGACCGTTGTGAAGTTATACTTTATTGGAGAATGAACCAGTGAGTTTAACTAAAATGAATCTGGCAACCCAAGGTATGCACAGTATGTGTGCTTGCTTATCGCCGACTTGAGAAAAGAAACAAGCCCATTGACATTGACTGTTATCTTTATTTTGGTGCTGTTTGAGACTATCGAACACAATGACAGCGAAATGGACAATGGAGAAAAAACAGTTGCTCGCATGTGAATGGCTAGCACATTGTGTAAAATGGACAAGTGGGCTGTACTACCCTCATCAGAATAGATATGACGCCATTAATACCGACAGCAATGACAGGGTCGTTACGTTTCCCGTGTCTGATGAAAGTGGATAGACCAACAAAATCTGAAGCTGCATGTAATTGATGCCACTTGATGTCATCTCTCCATGATGGAGGAGATGAGATGCATGCTGAAACCACGGTGAAATGAACCCCCATTCGCCACTTTTTAGATAAAAATGTGCTTTCATGTGGAGCTGTAAACAAAGACAATGGTATTTGTATATGATCATTTGGCAGTAAAGGAACGGCGTGTCAAGATGGAAACCTCTGCATATAGTTTGCACCAGATTGCCCTTTCGGGCCGACGATGCATAGCACGTGGCCGTGGTTTGATTTCATGTAGTCTACTTAATATTGTTCCCTGTTCTTGCGATCGGGAACGCCAGCTCAATGGCCATAATTTATACTGAAAGAATAAACAACTCTGGAATTACTATCATTATAGCTTAATTTATATTTTGCTATAACATATAGTTCCATTAGTGTGTTTGCTACTTTTTACCATTCGAAGTTGTCTACCCCTGACATGATTTCAGTGTGACATGGTAGATATTGCCATATTTCTTTTATTTAATGGAGAGGAATATAAGATGAGGCGATATCTCGTATTAACCTCGAGGTAGGCAATTATCGGTTGAAGTAAAAGGTGCCGAACTGCTCTATTTTTATGCTGCAACAATATTAGAAGCTTGGGAGTACAGCCTTGCTTCCAGTCGAGCATTGGGGTTGCCCTGTACCTATGGAATGCTCACTGTGTCTAATGGCGTATGTTTATTTTCATTGGTTTGCCGAGGAGGCAGATACCAAACAAAAAGTTCATTTTTGGGTGACTTTTTACTGTAGACTTTGCTCTTTGTTTTATGCCCTTTCAACCCTTCAGCTAAGTGGTGGCTGGATGCGCCATAATGTCCAGGATTAAGAGTCGACGATGGCTCTAGACAGTGCCAGACAGGGGTCATCTTATCCTGCTCCTTTAAATGGAAGATCGTACTCTCTCCAGAGGGTACGTCTTGCTTCCTATTCTTTTAATCAGCCAGTATCACCAAGTGTCACTGCGCTTTCGTAAAGAAAATCCGCATTGATGGCACTGTTCTCATACTGCCATGCATACGAGTCAATGCTTCATCTCCAAAACCAGATCTACTTAAAACTTGGTGGGATGTACCTTAGATGGGTCTCTACCAAGTTTGTTCCAATGGTTATGCTCTAGTGATTTTTGTATGTGATTTTGTTGTTGTTGTTGTTGTTGTTGTTGTTGTTGTTGTTGTTGTTGTTTTTGTTGTTTTTGTTGGGGATGTGTGTTTTGGGGTTTTTTTTGTTTTTGTTTTTGTTTTGTTTTTGTTTGTTTGTTTGTTTGTTTGTTTGTTTTTTTTTGATAAAATATTCTTCAAAACCGGTTGGTAATCACATTGAAATTGCATAGGGACACTTCTGGGGAAACCCAGACCTTAATTTCTTTAACAGGTGTGTTTTTTTTCTTTCCTTTTTTTTACGAAGTGTTGTGTATCTTTATGCTCCCACCAGGGGGCATATGGATTTGCCCTTGTCCGTCCGTTCGTCCATCCGACATTAAATTTGTCATATTTGTGTCCCGCATATCTCCAAAAGCATTTGAGATACAACCATGAAACTTTGTGGAAGCATCTATCAAAATATGAAGACGTGCACCTGGGGTTTTGTTTGTCTCTTTAGCCAATTATACGGTCTTAATTAATCGTTAATTAACTTATGGAACATGTTGATTCGACGGTAGACTTCACATTTCTGTCGCACATATCTGAAAAAGTATTTAAGCTTCAACCATGATATATTGTGGAAACATCTATCAATATGTAAAGGTGAGTACCTGGGGTTTTGTTTCTCCCTTGGATTAGTTAGTTAATTAACCATTAATTAACTCAGGGGAAATGTTGATTCGACGTTAGAGGTATCACATTTTGGTCCCATGTATCTCAAAATGTATTTCAGGCTCAACCATGAAACTTTTGGAAACATCTATCTATATATTAAGGTGTGCACCTAGGGTTTTATTTGTCTCTTTGGATTAATTTTACAGTGTTAATTAATCATTAATTAACTTAAGAAAAATGTTGGTTCGATGTTAGGTTGTCAGATTTGTGCTGCATGTATCTCAAAAAGTATTGGCGGTAAACGCTATGAAACCTGGTGGGAACATAGAGCAACATATAAAGATGTGTACCTAGAGTTTTATTTGCCTATTGCATTCATTATTCCATGTTATTAAAAAATACATAAATTGTAGCGATCACTCATTTGAGAAATTAGAAACAACAGATGTACTTGAAGTTGGGACTGGTTTACATATTATGGGTAATATTATACTATCAAAAACAATTTTGAAAATGCAAGTGTCATGTAAGTTATATGTGTATCAATATTATCCATGTGAAGATTTCACAATATATTTGCAGTCTTATACCAGTTACATGCTATATTCTTTCCAATGCTGATCGGGGCAAAGACAGGTGGGGGGCATCCGTGTCCTTTGGACACTTTTCTTGTTGTGCTAATTTTGACTTCTTCTCTAAAAAGCATCACTCAGATTGTGTAGTAACTTGGTGCAATTGTTGCTTGACGAAGAGTTAAAGAAAGCTGTTCAGTGGGTAGTGATCCTCTGCATTCCAGATTTCTAACCTCTTTTTCAATTCTGGTATTTGTCAGTTAATATATTCAGTCATATTCATCACTATGTCAGTTAATGGCAATTGCAATTGTAAGTCGAACTTTTGACTTCTCTTAAAACCGTCAACCACATTCATTTTAAACTTGTTTGGGATGTACCTTAGGTTAGTGTCTACCACATTTGTCTAAATGGTCATGCTCCAATGATTTTTGGTACATTTTTTAGTAAAATGTAAAAGAAAAAAAATATATCTCCTCCGCTTGGTCAGTTCCTTTGAAACTGCATGGGGAAATTTCTTGAGATTCCTGGACATTAATTTTTGCTTTGATTGACTTCTTGTTCCAAACTTTAGGTTGGATCCTCTTCAGCCTTATTTGAGAATGCACCTGAACTTGCTGTCCACCAAATTTCTTTACTGGCGGTGCTTTCACTTTCGGGTTTTAAACAAATTATCAAAAATCCGGAAAATCGGTATGGGATTTGCACATGCTGAGAACAGTGATGATGGTCTTAAACAACGATGGGCTTGGTATTATTTCTGAAGTTCACAGGAAAAACTCTATCTTGTGCGTGAATGCAAGATCTTTGGAGCACAGGACTGTGACTGTCCTGTTGTTATCATAACCAGGCCACAAATAGTGTACAGTGTAATTAAAAGCATGCAACCAGACATCTCTTTGGTAAATGGGCTCAGGCTGACATTAGCTGTTTCCCTGACCCAGTTTGACAACTGTGTTGCCTGTGGCTTTTTTGTAATCCACTGCTCATATTTAGGGCAGTACACTGTAGAGGCAAAGCAAATTGAATGCGGACTTCTTATTGGCGGAATGCAAATTACTACAGTGTGTTCTCTCTGAGGTGGCAAGGTGATTGAATGTGCAATCACAAAGCAATTGTGAATCGGTTTGCTTGTTTACGTTTCTGACTTATAAAAATCATTCCAATTGCTGAAAGGGGTACCTCTGACAAAATATAGTTCCACATACTGTCTTCAATAAAACTTCATAAAAATGATCCAATCTGCATTATTTGCCCCATGATGTCTGACGAGTGTCATTTTTAGTAAATGTATTCAAACATTTAGTGATTTTCAGTTATTACATATAACGTGGTTTTCAAACTTTCTATTGACAACTCTGCCACAAAGTGTGAAGCCCTTTCATGCATGGACAACTGACAATTGCTCACCTGTGTACACCTGATATTTGCTGGGTGGTTCCAAAAGTAGTAATAAAGTAAACTTACACTAGCACATTTGAACATGCTGCACTTTGTAACCTCGAACAGATGTGAATGAGAAAAGGATGATCTCACGGTTCATGATATGGTCTACAAATAATGGAAATTTGGAGAATGTGTTAAATTGTTCGTTTCATAAGACTTGGTGTACAAAATAAGTGTTTGTAACTTGTGACCTACATGCATTATCCTTGAGAAATATTGGAAAATTTTGCATGTGACTGTGGGATTTTGTAATGCGCAGGCACAAATGTGATTTGTCACGGTGAGACACTATTTCCAGGCCCCAATACTGGAGGCTGGAGCAACTTGATAAATTCATTCCCTCCGCAAGTCGGAGTGAACAGACTGTGTATTGGTAGAACGCACAAATGATCCTAAGTGGTATGAGCTTCAGGATTACAAATCGCAAAGTCTTATGGACAAATGATGAAATGTAAGTTACCGGTCAGGGAACACATGCTTTATCAAGTACCAACAATGTCCGACCGGCGCAATAGCAATAATGAATTGTGTTGTCTTTAGCGTGCGATTGACCCAGTGGGAACATGCGCGTGTGGGTTCTGTGACGGGTCATAATATGTGACAAACGTAGACAGTTTTCCCAGACTGAAGTTAAGACTTGTTTGTCAGATAACACCGGTGATATCTTATAACAACAAATGTACCGTGGCTGACAAAGAAACGATTAATTCTGTACAACTTCAATACATTTATATTGTCAACACAGTTACCTTTGATGTTTAATCAGTGTTCTCGTTTCAAAATGTTTTTCATCACGGCACTACAGCATTTCGGGGATCAAGGTGGCTTGAATTAAAGGGCAATACTTCCGCGCAGTTCAAGTGATTGGCTAAAAAAAAAAAGAAAAGTTGATCCATTCTTCTTGAAACTGGAGAGACCGGCCATCAACAGCAAATTGAACAATGATTTTGACAAAACAGACACATTCTATTTCACTTGCCAAGAAAATGAAGCAATGTTTTCTGGCAGTTCTTTCTCCCTTTTTTCTCTGAGTCGTCCATATCTGTACAAGAGGTGTCAATATACAGTCATGTACATTGCCTGTTGACTATTTTTAAAGTAAATAATCCAAGCATCCGATTCTATTCTATTCTATTCTATTCTATTCTATTCCATTCTATTCCACGGCATTCCAGTCCATTCCATTCATTTTACATTGTATTTTATTTCACCTTATTTTATATCGCACTTATTTCATACTTTAAATAATATTTCATAGAACTAACATAAATCATAAATGTATACATGCTTATTAACAAATAAAATATTAAGTAATGTGTTGAACAAATTGCAGTTTATTCAACACTATTATATGAAATAATTGCGTAAATATTGACAGTATGAATTGATTTATTTACTGTACTAAGACAGGGAATGTCGTTACATGTGATAATTATAACAGTCTGTGGCAGATTTCGGGTAATAGCTTTAACATCGGGTCAATGTAACAACTGTATTGCAGGAAACATAACGAGATTGCAAACGTTGTATTTCTGTCTTAACTTTGTATTTTATGGAAACCCCTAAAAAATTCATAGAGAGGGAAAGTTGTTTTAGATACCTCTGAGGAAAGTTCTTTAAGGAATGCCGTCGAATGATTTTATCCTTTTGGTCTCCTTGTAGCAGAGACCAGGCGTAAGTCAAATACGATTCCATATATGTATGTATGTATGTATGTGTGTATGTATGTATGTATGTATTTTATGTATGTATGTATGTATGTATGTATGTATGTATGTATGTATGTGTGTGTGTATGTAGAGCCTCCAGATTAGTCTTTGTATACTATCAGGCAATCAAGAGAAATTAAATAAGTTTATAACAAAGAATGTATGTACGTACGTACGTATGTATGTATGTATGCATGCATATATATATATATATATATATATATATATATATATATATATATATATATATATATATATATATATATATATATATATATATATATATGTCACCCTGGGGCCTGTCTCAATGGTTGCTATGCCCAGTCGATATTAGAGGGAACCTTGACGACAAAGATTGAGATAGAGTGACTGTCTCGGATGTACACAATGTATTTTTGTAATACATATGCAAACTTATTTCGATAAGGCCATAATATTTGCACCACCAAGTGAACAACATTCATGTGGACTGAGTCGAGCTACATACTCTCAGATCGGTCTTGGGTACTTCCCCAGGCAGTTTATGTGGGTATTGTGTAGTGTAAAATTATAATTCATTGATGTTCAAAATCGGAAGTTTGAAGTGCAGCGTCGGCGTTTGGCCTCCGACTTGAGAATTAACACTCAATTGGTTAGAATAAAACTGACTCAGCACCTTGCCTTGGAAAGCTGTTTACCTTGAGCATTATATCATGATAGGTGTTTTGTATAATTCACACCAAAACGCTTTTACCAACAAGAACTTTAATAAAAAGCATCAAGGCAGTCTACATCTGGACGCTTGTGGCGATTGGAAAGGAAAGAGGTCGTCAACCAATGACGTAATATTTTGACTAGTATATAGCTTTGATCAGCTGTGATTTGTTTTTAACCCCACAAACTGCAAAACATCCTGAACCCTGTCCCTTGGCTCTCGAATGGGTCCTAAAGCTCACGACTTCGAAGGGGGAAGCCTGTATCCCAAATGAAACAATTGTGAAGTGGAGTGTATCTGTATATGTGCTAAGAAAATATGGCTGGTAAATTCTAAAATCCGAGCAAGTAGCATGAAACAAGACATGCTGAAAAGTAAATGTTTATTTCGCTTCTAGAATGCCGTGTTCGTATGTACTGC
>OZ026629.1:16120573-16173573 GCA_964020975.1 Hermodice carunculata
TATTCGTACTGACGTTGACTGGATGGGCAACCGTTGTGCGTTTTACACTAAGATAAAAACGCAACTTAATCCGGATAAAACGTCTCCTTGTATCACATCCCAAGTGTATACTAAGAAAAAATCTGGGAAATTGTGCCACTGTCATCAAAGAAATACAAAAAAGGAATTAGCTTTGTTGTTGTTTTTTCCATCGAGGAAATGGGATCATACAATAATTCAGTCTTGAAATATTTATATTGTCTCAGCGCCCCCCCCTCTCTTATGCCGATATATTGCGTTATTAAGATGACAATGATGCATTTGAGAAGAAAATGTTAATGAATTGAATATTATTGCCTACAGGAGGTTCAGCAAAAGCCAAATCGGCAAGGAGTTGACGATTTAACTCCAAGTTTACGAGCAAGCGTTGATGACAAGGAGGCAATTGACCACACATCTGTATTCACAACCTCTCGTTTCACGTTTCAGTTTCAGAACATGGGCACCAGCAAGCATCAAAGATTCCAAGGGCGTCTGGAGATATAGCTCAAGACATTAGGCCGAGACCTATTCATAAAATGAACAGGGCTAACAGACTGGATGCAGTACTGCCTGAACAAAATGATGAAGAACGTGACATGCAGTTTTATAGCCCAGAATTTCCAATGGATGGACCTGATGGAGAGCGGCCAGATTTTCTCACAGTATGGACGGTGGTGGAGAATTGCCGGAGTCTAATAAACATTCTTTGATTGGGTTCTAGACATCAGGCGCAGTAATCTGGAATCTTACATGAAGGAACACGTGCATTACAAGGCAGTGAATTCAGCAAACTTGCGTTTGGGATGTCGAAAAAGCCAATGCATGTACGCAGCACGTAAATAAGTTAATCATGCTCCCCCCAACCCCCCCCCCCCAAAAAAAAACAATAGTGTTATGAGGGACTTAAATTTTTGTAGCGAACATTTAGTCCTCCGTGGACATAGCTCCGAGACGATCTAAATATGTTCACATAAAGCAAAAAGCGCCGGGGTGCCTGTTGACGTCTCCTGTCATTCACAATTCAATATGATACCAGAGGCCTATATTTATATACATTGTATTAGCTTCGAACAGAATCCTTCCACAAGTAATCCTGGAATACTATCAGCGTAAATTCCAAAATTCTGTGCAATATAATAACAGTATCATCAAATTTCTTAATCAAGTAGGCTTATATCTCAAACAAGGTTTCCAGTTCCCAGCAGACCAAACAGATCAGTGCTTTATTAATGGTGACGCAGCAAAGTGGGACAGATTAAGCTGACCTCATGTTATTTTATTTCATTTCATTTCATTATTAAGATGAGAACCACATTTTCCACCGGCAAAAACGGAAAAGCAGACAGTGTGGAGGTATGTAACATGGAATATATATTAGTTATTCCGTGTTTCCCAGTGCAGTAAAATTCTTAGTGCCCTCGTTATCACACGAGAAATAAGTATATTTTTACCGTTCTCAAACCATGGAATAAGTAGTAATACCAGCAACTTGAAGTGACCCAAGACAGTTCATTACATGAAACACTCTGCAGTTAAATCTTTCAGTGCCAACTGCGACTAAAAAGTCGAGCTACTTGTAACGAAATGGTCTCACATGTAATAAGGATGCTAGATTCATGTTCTTTGTAAATAGACCTCTCATTCAAGTACCAGCATACCTGAAGTTAAACATGTGTCCAAAGCGCCCCGAAGAAAACTGTTGACTCGGTCCGAAATGTGGCACTGAAAAAGGTCAACAGGCTTTCAACGACAAGACGACCCTGCCACATCGGGATCACCTGAACAGGCGTAAATGACACCCCGATCTCCCCACTGCCAACCGAGACATAGATGCGTGACCCGTGCACAGGGATTGATCAGGAAAAACACATTGGAGCGATGTAGATATGTTAACTTTACATCACGTCTATTACGGTACTCAGATTCTTCCTAATTGGCTGTAGCAAATCCGTTTTACCAGAATCTGCCACTACTGTTACAGTCTCCTATTTCCGCTCGGCAACTGGTTGTGTGGCTAGAAGAAAGCAAAACCCCGAAGCCGGCTAGGGATCAGTTTGGCGCATGGCCTCGCCAGGACAAGATCCAGCTGAATACATCCACTTGGTCCGGCTGATGCTCGACAGCCTTCGTTCGCATATTGTAGATTCAAATTGGAGGTATTCATATTAACTAGGATCCTGTGCTGCCACAGAGGCTGCAGCAAGGAGCTCCACAGGAAGGAAGGCAGATTCATGTGTGTAGCAGGGCCAAATGTGCTTCGACAAAAGTAACAACTTGAAAAGGCAAAAGGCTTAAGAAAGGTCATTTACCAAGTTTTCAAACATACAGGATATCTATGTTTAACATATTCAGAACATTTAAATTGTTTGAAAGGAAAATTTTTATTTCTGGATACTTGGTGAAGGACATAACTGGTACAAGTTCCCTGATCATGACTGAGAGATAGTTCCCTTGTCTAGAGATTGAGGGGACCAGAACAGGTCTGCGGTTAATATGAATACGTCATATTAACATAATCCTCCATTCTTAGACCAACTTATATACAATCTCGGCAAAGATTTTTGTTTTTTTTTTTTTTTTTTTTTTTCATTTTGATTTTGCAATTGATATCAAGCGTCACTCACGTAATCAGTCAATCGACAAAACCACGTGACATGTAATAAATAACACTTTTACGCGTTGTATTTTTGTATTGACAATCTTATTTATTGCCGCATATGTAGTGCCATTATTGCGATGGCTTTGTCATTACGGTGGCAGACGAAACGGCATGCTCCACAGGAAGTTTTGTGTGTGCGCATGCTCTCCGATCTAAGGGTGCATCCTTCAACCCCCTTGTCTTTTAACACGGCCAGGGCAGCTTTGCCTTATGGGCTTCCGCCAACTGTGCCGAATTACTTCTCATTTTGTGCCAAGAGCATATGTGCGTTGTTTATTTTTTATCATACTGATGCCATTTGTTTTTTTAATTTTGAAGCACTCTCGTCTCGTTGACTTGTTCAACCGACACAAATGCCCTGTTGTAATGTTAACAAAGACACCCGGTGAGACTTTCAATTGGTCGGTCTGCAGAGAATAAATGTATAACAGTTTCGAGTAAAAACCAAGTTTGGAGGAATTTTAGCGAGCGCCAACTCTAAATGCCAGAAGCCCACTGCGGCTTGTCCATAGTTTTAAACACTCACTACATAATATGACATGTCAGTTATTTTATTCTGTTTGGTGGCAGCACCTTGTGTCCTGAATAACTTGACATTTTCGACCATTGAATGGAGATTTTTTCTTTCTTTTGTTCTTAAGGTGTCCCCACCTGTGCCAACTTGACAGCGAGAGAAGGTTGCCTGTCGGGCCACCTACAGGCGACATGCTCTATTGCCCACGCGATGTATGGAGGCCGTACAGAGCTAAAAACGGATGCCAGTTCTTCTTAGTATGTTTGTGTTTTCATAGTGCAGCAATCGAAATAAGATGCCGAACAGCTGGATACCTGTATTGTTTGACATATCATAAGTCTGTAATTGCAGCAGTCGTTGTTGCCGATGGAGTTATAGAAATGAACAGTAAGAATGAAAAACACACCTTGCTAAAACATATAATATTTCTAATGCCAGTGCTCGAAAGAATTCATCAAAGAACATAATTAGAATAGCCTTCTATATGGGTAGTAGGCGGTAAAAATGTGATCCGGAACCATTGCCAGTCAGAGGAAGACTTCAAAAGACGTGTACTTATATAAATAATCATATATATATATATTGATATATATATATATATATATATATATATATATATATATATATATATATATATATATATATACACGACAGACGGAAATATATGTTGTTATGACCCACTCATACAGGCAATAGGTCCTCCGGAAACTGAAAGGAACTCTACAGACTCCTTTATATTAACAAACCCCATGTCTTGCTTTATTAAGTGTGTGTGTGAACAGGGGCTTAATGTTTTTCCTCAAATACTTTATTCCTTCTTTAATATTTCTTTCTTTCTTTCTTTCTTTCTTTCTTTCTTTCTTTCTTTCTTTATTTCTTTCTTTATTTATTTATTCATTCATTCAGTCAGTCAGTCAGTCAGTCATTTATTCATTCATTCATTCATTCATTCATTCATTCATTCATTTATTTATTTATTTATTTATTTATTTGCTTACTTACTGTGCTCACTTTTTCTCGGACACTATTGTTCCGAAAAGTACCAAACTTGGCATGGTGATAGACCAAGAAGTAAGGTTGTGCATATGTCATGAACAGCCATGAGATTAAAATGATGCAAATTAGGGACAAATTAAAGTTTCAAAAGCTTCATATATTCCAACCTATTACATGTAGACACAAAATTTTAAATAGCATGTAAAGGTTTGTGATACCTGCCAATGTAATGGACAGTGAACAAAAACTGTAGCGTTTTAAAATTCTAATTCGAAGCACTTGAAACATTTAAAAGTTGAATATCTTCAAAACTATTATAAACAGAGGTGCCAATCTAATTTCAATTTGTAGATTTTGACAGAGCCGCATCTAAGGAAACGTGAACCAAAGCTGTAGCATTCTAATTGATGCAAATTAGGCAAATAACCAAAATTTTAAACTCGAATAACTTCACAACTATCATACATAGAGGTGCCATTCCCATTCAATTGGTAGGTTTGGTACATAAGCGTATCCAATGAAACATGAACCAAAGTTGTAGATCTTTAGTTTATGCAAATTAGGTGAAAACACAAAATTTAAATCTGGAACAACTTCAAAACTATTACAGATAGAGGTGCATTTTCACTTCGGTTGGTAAGTTTTGGACATAGCCGCATCCAATGAAACTGTAATCAAAGTTGTAGCACTTAATTTATGCAAGTTAGGCAAATATGCACAATATAAATCATAAATAACTGTGAAACTATTGTAGACTGAGGTGTCATTCAAACTTAAATTGATAGATTTGTGGGATAGTTGCGTCCAATGAACCATGAATCAAAGTTCTAGCTATTAGGTTTATGCAAATTCAAGTCAGGGAAATACACACAATTTCAATTTTGAATAGCTTCAAAATTATAATAGATTGACGTGTGTTTCTAACTTCAAATCATAGGTTTTTGACATAACCGCATGAAAAAATATTGTTGCAGGAGGTAAAATTATTTTGAAAAGGCAACCTTTAAAATTTTTGTAGGCACACAGACTGATTTGCTGAAAAGCAAATTTTTTTTTCTAGTTACAGACCTGTTTTAATATCGGGGAGAGCTTGGGGCTTCTAGGTTTGCATACAAAAGCACGCGTTTACAGCGGGAGAGAATCAAGTCCTTCATGGACAACTGTTGACTGAGCCAACAGTATCTTCGGCTTGCTTTTTGCCCGTTGATCCTAAATTGCGCCAGCCCAAAAAGGCGTGGACCTGGACCACTTTCTGGCCTCTGCAACTGTCCTCGTGTTGGTACTTGAATGGACGATTGGTCTACCGATATTTTGGTTCTCGTATCGCTATGTCAATCCGGATCACATGGTCTTTTGTCCAAATGGGTATTGAATGGGTTAATGTATGCTATATACTATGAATACATGCAATATGATGTATATATATCTAAATGCGGTCCTATTCTAACACCTATTGAGCAAAAGAGGGAGCCACCTGCATCAGGGCAGATCCATTATTTAGCATGGTCAAAAGTACTTTGTCAACAAAATGAACAACACAAACACACAATAATCTCAAGAAAATGTATTAACATACATTTGAAACATTAAGGATTCCTAAATTAATTACAAATGGGCTCTCTTTTGGTTGAAAAGGTGTTATTTATGGATGCTTATGTAGTATATAATACAAATCTGCCCTGATCATGGTGGAAGCACCAGTCTGTTGCCGCGGCAACACAGGAAGTGAGCAGGATGTAGTTAAATATGAATGTCTCCTATCGTAAACCACGATGAATATTCTATGTCGATCGTATCCCTCTGTTTATGTGAATAGTGTGAATTTGCTTAAACATTAACTTAGAAGTAAACGTCAGCTAAATGGTTTACGTGCCGAGAACCCCTTGAATATATGTACATTTGCAGTAAATTACAAAATGTTACAATTTTACGCATCTGAATCTCATTTCCCAAACAGGAAGAAAAGTACACGAAACCTATACATTGCAAAAGTTTGAAGCCACTTGAGTCTTTATTTACGAATTCAGAATGAGTCTAATTTTCATCCAAACGTACTACAGTACAAACTTGGCGGCATGATACTCTTGTTGTTTGTAACATTTCTCTGGTACTCTTACAACTTTGCCTCATACTGGATGCCAACATCAACGAAAAGTCGGGTGGATTTGATGATCCAGTAGAAACTGAGCAAACAGATAAAGTGGATATGCTTTTTTTGACCTATCAGACTGGTCTATGCCCTTTGTAATATAATAAATGCAAGTTCGAATCATCATGCACAAGCTTGAATTTTTTTTAAGGAATGCCCGGTGACATATATATGTACCAATATTTTTTATATGTTACCTATTTTACCATAGCAATAGACAAATATAAGTATCACAGATATCGGAGATAACCGTCTCAAGCAGTGGAATGTCACTCTTTTGCCTTATGCTCTGAGTTACCATTAGCACAGAACCCATATATTTGTGAACAATCTGTGGCTTTTTGTACGCGTAGATATACCGATAGAAGTAGACGTAGCAGAAATGCCAAATTCATTTGTCTGAAAAGCAACGGTGCAGAAAATTCGAAATACCACTACAAAATCTTTGAAGGGCTCAAAGATTTGCAGAACATCCAATGCACGCATGAACATTGAAATGTTTCAAAGGGGAATTCGATTCCTTATACTAATAGATTTTAATTTATAAAAAATACGACGCACTTCCGATAAGCATATGGACGGCAACATAAATTGTTAAAAAAGATCACGTCAAACTTTTTTTGACATGATTTTGGGATTGCATCTCCAAATAAGGGCACAACAAAATGCAATCCGTACTTTCAGTCTTTTCTCCCAACACACGTGAACGACGGATGTGTTTTAAGTTTTTCTGTGATTGACAAGTATTCAGCAGGCTGGCATGCAAGGACCATTTTTGTCTCCCAAGCATGGTCACATGTTAATTATATTTCCTGAATTGTGTTCCGTACACTGTGAATAATTTGCAAAACGTAAGACTACATCAATCAATACAATTAGCTTTCCAGAGTCCTAGTGATATATATACATATATATATATATATATATATATATATATATATATATATATATATATATATATATATATATATATATATATATATATATATATATAGTGTGTGTGTGTGTATGAAGACAGGCAGACAGAAAGACAGATATAGATAGATAGATAGATAGATAGATAGATAGATAGATTGATAGATAGATAGATGGATGGAAGGATGGATGGACGGACGGACAGACAGACAGACAGAAACACAGATAGATAGATAGATAGATAGATAGACAGACAGACAGACAGACAGACAGACAGACAGATAGACAGATAGATAGATAGATAGATAGATAGATAGATAGATCACCATTCTTTAACTTGTTCGAGACTCTTGCGTGCTTACAACAATAATAGTTGCGCACAAGGCCCTGGCGGCTTGCAATAGGGGAAAACAAGAACAGAAACTTCTACTGCTCTCCTGTAGAGGGCATTTCAGTCTTTCAGGGCCAAAGTTGTGTAGTCCCATTACTTTCCATTGTGATTTACAACTTTAAAACCACTCGTTGTCGAAACAGCAAAATTAGTGTGGTAAAAGTGTGTACACAGCTAAAATGATCCCATAAATTTTATGTTTGCAGCTTTAAAAGTAGTCTTTTAATTTGAGGTTAATTTAGCATGCAATCCAATGGGAATACACATCTGTAGCCCTGAAGAATTATGTGTATTGGGTTGTGTATTAAGCTGAATACACAGATAAATGGTAATTGTGACCTGTCCTATTCCATGATGGTCACAGGTCATGATTCATTATAATTGCTAACAAACACCGTCGCAAGCTTGAGATTCCACCATATCCACGCATTCTAATGTCACCAACATTAAAACTTACCGACAGAGTCATGGAGCACAGAGGTAACAAAGATATTGACCCATTGCCTGTGATCTCTTTTGTCAGTACAAAGAAGACCATTAAATATGTGTAAAGGTAACTTTCTCGTATCCTTTCTGTTCAAATGCAACGAAAAATTATGGTTTAATGAAAGTGAGTGATACAATATATGAAGATCATGACAAAGACATAGGTCACGGGCACAAGTTGACAGCGTGCTGCATCCTGAAAGCGGCTAGGCATAAAAAAATTACGTGCTTAAGGACAACCAAATATAAGTACAAAGTAGACGTATTGGTGGAAGCGGCGTGACATCTGTGTACTTCCAAAGGTATAGAAGAATTGAAACGCCCTAATTAGCATGATTCAAACTGAGACGACTTTTGTTCAAAGGTCATCGGGTGTTAAAGTGAGAACCAATCTCTCTTCTGTTCTTGTTTTGAAGACATTAAAAAACCCTATATTTCTCCTAAGTGGCAAAATTTAAAGTGCTATAAGGATTTTCCCGAATAGTCGTTAGATGCGCGATGGTCAGTAACATACACGGATAGGAAAGAATGACATCTGTATCATAGTTTTGGAGATATTCAATAATAAAGGTTAATCAAATATCCCCCCGTGTTAGAACCAATTTCACCCATACTGTAAAGGCGTACCTAAATTTCTCTTGATTCACAACTTATTGGTGCTAACATGCACCCTTGACAAAAGAAAGAAAGAAAGAAAGAAAGAAAGAAAGAAAGAAAGAAAGTAGAAAGAAAGAAAGAAAGAGTCTATGGTTTGTCTACTGCCCGACACAGCACAATCATACTGTGACAAAATCATCTATTCAAACATAATTTATTCAACCTGTATTTAAAACATTGTGATCTTGAACGAACACCAACAAAATACTGAAAAGCTATTATGCACACAACTGTTGTCACGAGAAAATCATCAGACAAAATATACCGCTAGGAAAAATAAAAAGTGTCACCCCCATTAGTTTAGCATGGGCCGCTCTAAATATGTCTTTGCATGGAAAATATTGATGTTGCATGGAAGATAATGTAGCATCAACAGGATAGCTTTGTGTATGCTTGAGCAGTCACACACACACATACAATGAAAACAAATCAAAAGCCAGAGAGGTGCTAAAAGTGTGTCAGACTCTGTTATTGGGGTGC
This sequence comes from Hermodice carunculata, assembly GCA_964020975.1. Classification (NCBI taxonomy): domain Eukaryota; kingdom Metazoa; phylum Annelida; class Polychaeta; order Eunicida; family Amphinomidae; genus Hermodice; species Hermodice carunculata. The sequence goes on from OZ026629.1 coordinate 16,129,842, forward strand.
CAATGAGCTTTATAAGGGGGCAGGGATCAACGTGGATACACAATGCCACGGCGTACAGGTCACTCACCGCTGTCTGGGTTTGACAGGGGCCGGACCATTGGAGGCTGGACTTCCCCAGACTGAGATCACCAAGATGGCGAGCAGCATGCCAAGGAACCAAGCTTGCTTACAAAAGCATGGTGATCACACCCGCTGTTGATGCCAACAAGGACAACAACAACAACAACAACAACAACAACAACAACAACAACAACAACAACAACAACAACAACAACAAAAAAGGTCCTTTTAAGGACCACAATTCCCCCTCCCAAAAAAAAGAGATGTGAAAAGCAATGTTATAATAAAAAAGCTCCCCGCACACATCCTCATAACACGTGCATAAAGTTGAACAAGGGACTGACATCTATTTTCCACAGTAATATATATATATATATATATATATATATATATATATATATATATCTGAGGTTGCATTTTTCATTTCCAGTTACAGAGCTCTACATGCTAGCTTAAATCGCAACGAGGTAGCTGTCTCATAATTACGAGATACTTATCTCGTAATTACGACTTAAACAAGTATGTAGAACTCTCTAAAAACTGGAAATGAAAAATGGCCATGTCAAAAAGAAATGATAAGTGCTCTCATTATAGCGTACACATGCAGCAGACAGGAAGATATCTAATCCATGAAAACGGGAATTTGTTCGAGACAACCCCAAACGTTGGTGAGAATAAATAATAATGTTAGGGAATGTACTACCATGAGAATAGTGTTTAGGAACAGGACCGGCGCACAATAGAGAACTTTGGGATATTTATGGTGCTTTGAACCTCTATTGTGGGAATAAGGTTTCAACAGTATAGAGGTGCAATTGATATTATGATCTGGAAATGTCTTATCAAAATTATAACACATGTTTCTGTTCAACATGACCGAGTCATAGATGTCTTTATTATACTTTATCTTTTGATTGCTTTATTTTTGTTAAAAGCCTGTTGTTTCTTCTTGAGTTAAGACTGAGTCAACAGCTTTCCTTGGCGTTGGCTGGGTTGGAAAACTGTTGACCTGGAGCACATTAACTTTAAAAGTTCGTCCAATTTAGATGGCATTTAAATGAAACTAGCGCCTGGCACTGTTATGTTATGAAAGTCGCTGACCACTGTTTACCGAACGATTCAACTTTAAAAACAAAGCGGTTCATTAGACAGACTAAGGTCCACTGATATATCTGCAAGAGCCTGCTGAGTCAACATCAAAAACGATTGTAGACAGCATTTACCGTGGCCTTCATGGTCCCTAACTTGTACATGCCTCTACATTGACCATCGTACTTAGTGGATCATTAGAAGTCTAGATAGGGTGGGAAGACTGTTTTTGTCAGGTTGGACTATAGTGTCAATTTTTGTAATTGCTATGAGGTCATGATACTTCAAAAACATGATTTACCTAGGCTATGGAATACATAGTGGAATCCTCAGGTTCAGCGTTGGGAGGAAATTTACGAGATATGGTTTCAAGACTGTGAGATGACATATGCTAAACTTGGCGGGAAGAAAAGATGCTGCAAAAGCGTGAACAAAGCAGCACAACTATAATGACTAAAGATAATGAAGGCTCTTACGATTTTCAAAATAAGGTGTGGCGTTTCAGGCCAGCCGAGTAATCAAACGTTCAAAAAAAGAAAAAAAAAAGCCAGAACAGGGTATGGCAACATGTGACGTGACAAGACTTATACGTAAAATGTGATCCGCATTAGAAATCATATATTTATATATTCATAGATAACGATTTCCAGGTTAGAATATTATTAAGTCAACAGCTTTTTTTGGCGAGAGCCGGGCAGTGCTGTCGACCGCAGCAACGAAAGCTGTTGATATGGAACATATCGTTTTAACTATGACCATTCACGTCAAAATGTTTTCCTATTAAATAGAAATATAAGCGAAAACATTGAAGAAGACGCCAAGCTGCATCCGGGCGCTTAGGGGCGATTTGGTCGGGACATCTGTGCACTTTCAAAGGTATAGAAGATTTGAAATGCCCTAATTAGCATGATTCAAACTGAGACGACTTTTGTTCAAAGGTCACCAGGTGTTAAAGTTAGAAACAATCTCTCTTCTGTTCTTGTTTTTAAGACATTAAAAAGAAAATACTTCATTTCCCCGAAGTGGCATAATTTATAGTGCTATATAGATTTTTCCGAATGGTCGTTAGATCCTCGATGGTCAGTATCATACACGGATAGGTAAGAATGACTATTACAATTCACGTCAAATTTTTTTCCCCATCAAATATTAACATCAGCAAAAACATTGAAGAAACCAACAAGCTGCCTCGGGGCGCTTTGGGCGGGAAGGGATTAAACTGCAATGGCTGTTTCATGTTATCTAAATCCCTATCATATGTCCCTTTAACAGCAAAGGCGATGCATTCATCCAATGTTATTGTGCAAATTACTTCCTGGTTAGGTTAGTGTTCATGAATTATACGGGAGTTCTCATTAGTTTCTCAGTATGTTACAATTTAATGAATCATCCTTACAAGATTCTGGTGTGTACAGGCATGCCTAATGAGTACAGACACCTAATTGTATCTTAGTCGCTCCGACTCAAATTCGCGCTAATAAAGATAAATTTACGCTCAATCAATTATGTTCTAATTGCTGGTACTTCCACTAAAATATCTACATTTAGGGATTTGCACAGCAAGACAAGAGAAGCAGTTATAGATATCGATCATCGAAAACATGCCATTAAGAAGTGCTCGACGGACGACCTATAATCCTCCTTAAAGTCCAGTTGATATCATCTTAAACGCAAAATTGATTGGTTATATCTTATTTGTTAGCTAAAGCGGGTGATGAAAGTGCCCCCGTGGGGCTCACGGGTATCGTGGGGGAACGAGCCTACCTGTATCTTCCGTTCGGACTACAAGGATTAGAACAGCGAGTTAAGCCACAGGAGAAAACCGACGAGCATGTCCTGAGTCATCACTGATTCAGCGGAGCAAAACATGCACCACCCCACCACCCCTCCCCTCCCCATTCAGGTTTTCTCTTCGAGAATCTAAAGCGTGTGCCGGATTTCATGTTGCTACGTGCACGATCAGCTTAATATGGACCGACTTTAAGAGAAAGCCATGTTAGAAAATGTATCATCCAGATTGCTTGATGAAGTTAGGAGTGAAACGCATCAAACACATAACTGAAAATAATGATTCATATATTAGACTTATTAGTTTGCAGAGTGAGACAACTTGTCATTAAAAGAAGTCCATCACGAAACTCAATGTAAAATAGCATTTGTATAAAATGACGAGTACAATATTTAAATAAGGGATGTCAGGCAGGCTATTCTGCAGGCAGCTCTGGCCTCCAGTGTCACATATTTTCAAGCAACGGGGGGGGGGGGGGAGACACAGGTTCTGTTCATCCCACCAGATGTCTACACCTGCAACAGGTGGATACCGGAGGTAAGTAACCTGCAGTGCCACCTACTGGCGACATGCGGCAGTACGTAAATCTTGTTTTAATCGTCGTTTGAGATTCCAAGAAACTCGTTTATCGACAAGTGCACAGGGAACCAGTTTGAGCGCTTGTCACGCTGAGCATGCTCATTTAATCATGACTAAGACCAAATTTTAAGGGATCTACATGTGGGGCAATCATATTTTTAACGCGGTTCAACACTGATGAAATTTTGCAAGTGATCCCAGAATAGATTTAATGATCTGGTGTGTGGAACGATGCCAATATTTGGCGTCCCATCCGTTATTTCAATTTGCAAAAGGGAGTTGGTATTTACTTTTAATTTCATCAGAGCTGTTTACACGTCCATGACTTTATTTTTGGGTGGAAAATAGATTCTAATAATGATATCAGTTGTCGGGTTAGATATTCGACTGCCTATATCCTACTTATGCGGCCTCATACGCTGCAAATTGAACCAATCTCTTGTTAAACACGTCATTTGGGGTTCTTTCCGATGAAAGTGATCTCGATGCCCTGTACATTGCAAAAGTGAGAACTCAAGGACGTCCCCGATGTACACGCTGTTCAGTAATGAAAGTCACACTGTCTCCTGTAATTAAGTATGTTGTAGAAAAGGTCCGAAGCCATATATGCCCCATTAAGTTCTCTTCGTTATCCATCTTCAACACAGATGCTGCAATTACGACAAAACATACAAAAAGTTTTGACCTATGTGCAACTGAGTAGCATCTCTATTAATTAATCATGCCATTAACCGCAGGACCCTGTAAACCATGACTGAAAAAAAAATCACTGAAAGGACGATTTATCCAAAATTCCAGGGGGTTTTTTTGTCAGTAAAGGACGATTTACTATCAATGATACATACGTTTTAAAAGCCTGGTAAACCACTTTTGACGTTGACAGGACCACGGACTGCAGTAAAAAAAAGGAAGCTTCATGACACAACAGATTTTTACAGGCATGAGAGTGTCAATCTACTCCATCGTCAATATATGATTAGGTCTGTTGCATCATTTGAAGCATCATTTCATCAGAAGGTTCGTGGAATGAAAATAGACATAGATGTCTCATTTCACGTCGGAGTAAAATACATCAAATATTTGACAGAGGTTAGACAGGGTATGGAAGATATAATATGTATTAAAATTAACTCAAATCACAAGTGGCAAGGTAAAACACGAAGTGAAGCAAGCGAGGGATATACCAATATTTACGTTTGCTATTTTTGTTAGCATTGAATGAAAGAACAGGGACAAAATTGGAGTACAACTTGCAATCAATGCAATAGCTCACGCGCAAGTGGTGTGTTGTTGCTTTCTTAGGCAATCAATCGATTGCGTCACTAACATGTTCTTGTGGTGCGTATGGCACCATTTCCCCACTTGCTCTCGAATTGTTACTATACGCAAAAATTTCCACACGGTTCATGCTTCACTCTGCTTCAACACAACTTTGTTTGGTGATTGTTACCGTAGCATTGATGACGATATTTCTGTATTCCTCTCAGTGCAAGAGCTTATAGAAAAAAGCAAACGTTTTGAGGAGTGATAATTAATTTAATGATACAAGTTAGTAGCTTTAATAAGCCGCTCTATCTGTGCTTCGTTTTGGTGGCTCCCCTCTTCTTGTTCCGTCTGTGTGACGCTGCCCCTTGAGTGCTTCTCGCACTCGATGTGTGGCGGCGCAGCTGGTTTGTTACGTTTGTCCTGTAAGTATCTTCTCTCACAAGAGGGAGTCATATGGGCCTTAGTCCTTGTTCTCCATTGTATTCTTTGGGAATAAAATCTGTTGCAATAAATCGATAGAAGGCCACGTACAACTTGGCTCCTTTCACTAATAAAAACAAAACAGAGAGGTTTCTTGTTAAATTATGAGCCAAAAAACGCATGAATGTCAATTATCAATTACAATTTTACCTTTTTTATTGACAGAAATTCATGTAAAATGTAAATCTAAGAGCTGAAATTCATTTCTATTGCATTTATTAGTGTCTGTTTGTCCTTTTGGGAGAATTGTATTTTATCACGTTACACCTGAAAAAAAAAAATCTCATGCACCTTATCAATTATCAGAGATATACTTGACATTGACACCGATCGATGTATTTATACATTATAACGTGAACACTTTTGCCAGCAGTTGAGGTATCGTTGCCCGTATCTCCAGCAACGTTCGCAGATAAATCATTGAGAATATCACTGATGTGTCGCTTCTCTGTAAGATTTTTACCATTGTCTTCCAGAATAATGTCGATTTAGGAACAACTTTTGAAAATTAAAGAACTTTTGATTGTAGTCTAAAAGTCAGCATTCGGTGGGTCACCAGCACGTGTTGTTGTGAAGCGGTCTTTCAAGACAACCATGCGGGGATAGATGCAATAATTACCGTTATGTTGCGAAACATAAGCATCTCAGTCCATATAGTCCTTCGTCTTCTTCTTTATCTGTACTTGTCGTAATAAAGTATCTTTTTTTTATCTGGATAAGTTTATCCTGGGAATATAAGCTAGTGCCCGGGAACATAGGGCCAGTCCTGGGAATTTAGCAGAAGTCCCAGAAACACTGGTTAGTTCCTGGGGAGCATATTAATAAGATCCGCGAAACGTAAGTTTTAAATTCCAAGGTGTATTACAAAAGTCCCAGGAACTAAGAGGTTACTTCCTGAAAATCCATCTCAAAGTTCCAGAAACTGTGAATAAAATGCTGATAACACACTAGGAGTGTACAAGTAAAATAAATGTGAGTTAAAGTAAAGTCATATGAAATTTAACTTCTGCAACGTAGCAAGTCTGTGACATGCACAAAATTACCGTGTTGAACTTTGATAGCGGAACTTGTCCCGTCCTGTGACACTGTCCAAATTTCATGCTTCTATCCTGGGTAGAACTGGAAATATGATAACTAACCAAAATTGTCCGAAAGGACTGGACAATTTATTTTGGACCGACTTTCCAATGTTTCTCTTTTTTTCCAGATTTTTCTCTGGCTACTCTTTTGTACTCTTTATGTCATTTAAGTGCTGAGAAGGTAAAACTTGCATTATGACTAGTGATTATGTCATACACCCATTTAGGCCAGGCCTGCCATTTTGTTTCTAAATTGGACAGCATGGGTTGCAAAATAAGCCAATGCAAAGCAACTATCGGCATCTCCAATCACAGAAAGGCATTGATCAAAGTGAAATTGATTCACAGGTTCTCTGATAATCTTTTAAGCCTTTGCCTTTCTCAGCATGTCTGGATATATTATCTGTTTCGAAGGCTTTAACCTGCCTTCCCGCTCATGCTGACTCCATGTTGCGATTCATAATTAAGTCAGCAAGTGATGTTGATTCGGAGCCAATGCCTGGTTAAAATCCTATTAGAATTTAGAATTTGCCATGCTGACATAATAAGTCTTAAAAGTTCCCAGAAGCTAGATGAATTGCAATTTTTTCTAAACATTATGGACATAATTGCACTTTCGGAAACGTGGCAGGACAGTAATTATCCTGATGAAGTACCTATGCTTGATGGGTTTCAGAGTGCTCTCCGTAAAGATAGATTGTCGGGGTCAGGCGGTGGCGTTATTATTTATGTCCGTGATTCCATGCCATGCACACGCATTCCAATGCCAGAAAATCCAAACAGTGAGCGCCCCTGGATTAAGATACACACATCAAAGGGCAAAATTATCTGTAGTGTAGGCCAAACAATAGAAGAAGTAAATTGTTTTTGGATACTTTTTCAAACTCTGTTACTCAGGCCGTAGAATCAAATCCACAGGCGCTCATCATCACCGGTGACTTTAATTATAGACGTAGGCAGTGGGATTCAGATCTGCCGACAGTGAGCTTGGCGAAAATTTTTTCAATATCATTTCACACAGTACTTCATTTCAACCGATCATTGAACCCACACGTGTAACGGAATGGACATAAAGCCTACTTAAACTTGTCATGGGAGACTTCGACGGGTTCGTATTAAATTCTGGTGCATCCACCTGTTGGTACTCTTCATCATTTTGTTTTATATTGTAGAAACTCACTGTTCCGTCCCAGATGAAGCCCTTTCAGACTCCCAACCTGGAAGTTCAAAAATGTGAACTTCTGTCAACCGAATGAGAGTCTTCATGCAACTCCATGGGACATTGCTCTTAAAGTTTTTGAGCATATAGATGATGTTACTTGTTATCGATCAGGCCTATTTCTTGGTACTGTCAAACGATTCGTCCCACTCAAAGAGATCCTAGTGAGACCAGAGGACAGACCACGGATGAGCCCCATGATCCATGATCAAGAAGCTAATAAGGAGGCGTAGCAGGGGTTTGGTCCGATTCAAATGAACAATGCAGGAGGCACACTGCTTGTTATTAAAAAAAACCAAAAAAACAAAAAACAAAACAAAAAGTAATGAAAGCAAACAAATCGGCGATGAAATTATACTTTTCAACTTGAGAACCGATGTTGACTGGGTGATGATATAAAGAAGTGGTGGCCTTCAATAAAGCTATACTTGGGAATATTTTTTTCAATATGCCTCCTCTAATTGAGACTGGCCATATAAATATCGGATAATTTAGAAGCAGAGCTGAAATTTTAAACGGGTACTTCGCCAGTCAAAGCAGAATTCCAAATGACCAGAATTGTCCCTGTTATGGCTCCTCTGGAAATCTGTAAAAAGTCGAAGAGGAAGTTAATAAGGTGTTACCTTCACTTAAGACCATCTCAGCAACTAGAATATTGGATATTGTACACTTTAAAATAATTCTCATCTATAAAGTCTTTCTTAACGAAATTATTCAACCTTTCACGACGGACACTCACCTTCCCTGAGTGTTGGAAAAATTAAACTTTTGCTTTATTTTGAAAGCAAATGACAGGCAAACAAAAATCATTAGCATTCGATATACTACGTAATGCTTAAAAAAAAAAAAAAAGAAAGAAAGAAAAGACAAAAAAAAAAAAAACTTTTGACGCTAAGCACATAGCCAGGGTTTATGAGTATCTAGTCAGCCATGGACTTCTCACCAGGCGAAATTATGGTTTCACGAAAGATGATTCTACAATAAACCAGCTTGCAAGCATACTTTGTGATATAAATAGTGGTTTAGGAAATGGTTACGAGGCGAGAATGGTCTGTCCACGTATATCAAAGCATTCGATCGTGCATGGCACGATGGCCTTTTGTTCAAATGACGTCAAGAACCTCTTATCTAATGCGTAGAAAGCTACCTGTCCACTAGGAAGCAACTTGGTATGCCGGATCAGTTCTCCAGTTGGCTTCCAACAGAAGCTGGAGTACCCAAAGGATGGATTCCGGGATACCTACTCATTTTTGGTCTTCATCTATGGCATTGTAGATGGTACATCGAGTGATGTAAGACTTTTTGCGGACACACAAGTGTCATAGAAATGGTACAAGATTCAAACAGATCTGGTATTAAGATAAACACAGAACTGCAATAATAATAATAATAATAATAATAATAATAATAATAATAATAATAATAATGATAATAATAATAATAATAATGATGATGATGATGATGATGATGATGATGATGATGATAATAATAATAATAATAATAATAATAATAATAATAATAAGTGGGGAAGGTTATGGCGTATGGTATTCAATGCCGGTAAATCTGCAGTCGTGCTGTTTTTCCGATGAACGAAATAAAACTTATCATCATACTCTCACCCTTGGGAAGAAGACATCCCTGAGGTCTTCAGCCACACTCACCTATATCTAATCTTCTTGTCAAATTTAACTTGGGGTGTTTATGTTGATATGATTGTGAACAACGCAAACAAATGGATCTGGTGAAGCGATTACAATTTAGATTATCTCGTGAAACCCTTACCAAATTGTATATTTGACTATGGTTTAGGCCTATTCTCGAATACGCTTGTCTTTTATTTGTCAGCTGCACGAAACGACTGTCGTGCATTTTTGAAAATGTGCACTACAAAAGCAGCCAGAATCTATACTGGCACTCTCCGCACACGTCTCGGGAGAGGTTTTTAACGGGACTTGGCTGGCCAATCTTAGGTGTCAGACATCAATATCATAAATTAGTACCGTTTCACAAGATGTAAACAGGGCTTGAGTCCTACATACCTATCCAACCTCGTCCCTATTACTATTGGTGTGCTCAGTATTCCAAATCTGTGAAGTTCTCTCAATATTCACCAACCCTAAAATAGAACACATCTGTTGGGAAACTTCTTCATTCCTTGCATCATTCTTATATGGAATAACCTACCAATTGATATCCGTATTTGTAAAACTCCCGTTACAAACAAAAACTCATCTTCAAAATATACCCTACTTTTCTTTTTATAAAGTTCCTTCATACTTTTCTATTGGATCTCGATTTGCAGATATCTATCATACTGAGTTGTGACCAGGTCAATCACTTTGAAATCAACATCTTTTCAAAATAACTATTGTGATGTCACCCTTGTGTGCCTGTGGAAATGATACGGAGAGTACCGCTCATTCTTTTCCTCTTCTGTGCATTGTGTACTGCCTTCCAAAGCAGGCCCTTGGTCTGCTTTACAAGCAAAATGTAAATGAGGCAAAAGTTATTACGTGAAAATCAGAAATATAAAAGCAACAAGCATCAAACCTATTTCACTTATCGATCTAGATCCTCGCCATCTTTTCCATTGACTCTTACTTGGAGAAATTTGTTTTGAAGATGACATAAAAAAAAGTTATTTTGAATTGGTGCAATCGTATATATTAAAGTCTAGACGATCTCACTATGAGTGATACACCTTCAGTCAGCAATAGCGTTATTGTGTCCAGTATGATTTCATATCTGGACTTTTCATTTAGATATTACCTTCATCATTTTATTGCGTCCTGTGAACACTGTAAATATGAAGTGTGTACTCGTATGTCTGGAGAGCATTCAGACAAGTATGTGCCATGATGACAGTCCCTTGAACCAGTATCTACATAACCAGTTCTCAGTATAGGGAGGAACCGACCTGGGTCAATTCTTCATGACTGGAGAATATTTGTGCCATCTTGTTACGGAATGGCAAAAATTGATCTTCCAAATGGCCAGTTAATTTGAAAATTTAATGCACTAAATTTGCCAAGACTAGTGAATTAATATGCAGAGAACATAATTTTAGTTAAGAAAAAAAATTCCTCAAATCTTAGCACAGAATGTGTTTGAATTTGCCGGGATTAGTTAGGCCCAATAGAGCGAATCACTCTTAATTGGGAAAATCAAGCCTCCTGATTGGTTGAGAATGTAAGTTGGGTTCTAAAAAACAACGGTGCTTGGTTGCTGAGAATGGCATCAAGTAAACTGTCCTTGTGTTTTGTGAACCATGCGGGAATTCTGATTTGATTTCTCTTTGATTGAAGGTATCCATGGGATGCCGAAGAAGTCTGCCTTGCTGGTCTTGAAAGTCAGAGTTTAAGTCGCCAAATATAGTATAGTAGGATAATATTGCCTTTATGCCCTGTAACTTGATAAAGGAATTGAAGTTATTTCATGTGGAAAGTCATATTGGATGTCGTTGGTGTCTTGTAACCTGCACCAAAATCAACTGGTACTATTCAGTCTCTCTACTCTAAGAGTTTCACCCAACGTAATATGAATTTGGCCAAACTTAGAAGGTTGGCTTGATGGCACATACATAAGAAGCACCCCCCCCCCCCCCCCCGTACTCTGTATTGTCTTATCTCAGCCAAGCATAATTCTCCACTTCAAACTAAACAGACATGAAAGAATCAGCAATTTTTGTTTCACCAGTATGGCAATATCAAGCAATATTTTTTTTTTCAAAATATGACGGAAATATGTAAATTTATATCAAAACAAATTAATGTTGAGGAATCTTATTATATTATTTCTGTCGTGTTGTAATTCCAGCATTGTTACAGCTTGTTTTCCATAGTAAATCTTGGCAACCACTCAGATGTGTGACCTATTGTTCGAGAGACAAGTGACATATGATAAATTTAGTCTGTACTCACGGTCTCTTTAGAACGAACAAAAGACAAGTGTGTACCCTTCCTGTAAAACCATAGAGGTGTCATCCGTATGAAACCACTACTGTAAAACGAAGCTGAACTAGGAAAGATGATTTGCTGCATATCAAATCAGTGTGTGTGTGTCTTCAATGCATATTTATATGGCAACGTACAACTATTCCATAACACAGGGGTAGAAGTTGGAATGGCGTCTCTATCTTTTATTGCTTTGAAGTTATTCAAGATTTTAAAATTTCTAATGGTGCTATTTAGCATAATTTAAATTGCTACAACTTTTATTTTTAATTCATTAGGTGTGCAATGGTCAACAACCCCCTGCAAGAAGTTGAAATGATATCTCTATCTATTATAGTGTTAAAGATATTCAAGATTGAAAATTTCAAATACTGCTAATTAGCATAATTTAAATTGCTACCACTTATGTTTTAGATTCATTACATGCGCAATGGTCAACAACCCCCAAGTAAAAGTTGAAATGACATCTCTATCTATAATAGTTTTGAAGATATTCAAGTTTTAAAATTTCAAATGCTGCTAATTAGCATAATTGAAATTGCTACAACTTTTGTTTTAAATTCATTGGATGCGCACTGGTCAATAACCCCCTAGTAGAACTTGGAATGACATCTCTATCTATTATACTTTTGAAGATATTCAAGATTTAAAATTTCAAATGCCCCTAATTTGCATAATTTTAAACATCTTCATTCCTCTGTATAAAACGGTCAAAGTCCCTATATGGAGGTACAATCATGCCAAGTTTGGAGTTTCTACGTATAATAGTGTCCGAGAAAAGTGTCGGACAAAATTTGCTGGTAAAGAAAGAAAGAAAGAAAGAAAGAACAGAAAAGTGTGTGTTGACACACAAACTTTAATGACAGAGGAGGTGGAGCGTAAAGTCTCACTGATAGGTCCCTGTCAGCCGGTTACAAGTAGCTTATAACATGCCATTGTCATCATTGTCCCTTCCGGGTTTCGCTTCTAAGAATTGCCAAGCATAATGCTACCATGACATTATCACTGTCTTGTCATGTCTAACATGTAAATGAACTAGATGAAGTAAACATGTCATGTCTGCACATAACAACACAGTGGCCTTGCTAAACACACGAGACACTTGCGTCATTTCATTGACCCAGAGAGATTCATTTCTGGACTGTCCAGGTGAAGGTCGTAGTTGGTTTAAACATATTTTATTGGGCATTACAGTACATATCATCACAATAGTAATTCATAACAATTGGGAGAGAGGACAAAGTCCTGTGTAAATTCCTCTTGCTGGGAAAGACAAATGAACAGGACAATATCAGACACACAGATAGACACAGAAGACGACTGACACCTGGACGAGACAGACAGTGGGGCAAGATGTTTACCACCAAAGTGGTGAATTGGACCGACCATAAATTCAAAATAAAAGTACATACAAATAAAGTGGTTGTTAGAATTTGCAGAATCAGCCAATACCCATAGTGTGAAAACAACCCGTTCTGAAAATATGCTTGCATTGCTAGAAAAATTTTGACATTTTGCTCAAGTGAAGTTTCACGAGAGCCATATTATACTGTTCGTAAGGTAAATGGTGAAAATCGAGTCATAGAAAGCTGATGGTACAGTATCATATTAACCCGATCAATCTTGCCTTAATGTAATTCCTTTTGCATTTTGCCCACAACCATGTGTTGAATGTTTCAATTGTATATCTGCCATAGTTCAATGGTTGCTGGCACCTGGTAAATATGTAGCAAATAGCTGCTGACCACGAGAATAAATATAAAAATTAACAAGCAGAAAGTTTGTCTCAAGAAAGTGATGTAAACTTTGTAAAAATCGAGTAAACGATATGATCATCCTGATCTCCGGAACTTTATGAAATGTTTGGCAAAAGGTTTAACTCTCAGTAAGGTCTGTTATATATGAAATATATCATGTATGTTCCTGATCAGAGGTAGGTTTAGGTATTTCCGGGTTTTGTTTGTTTGTTTGTTTGTTTGTTTGTTTGTTTTTTAATCTGTAGCCAGATGGAAAAATATCTAGCTTTTCACTCTTATATACCGTAAAATTGTATCTAAATCTGGCGTACGTGCTACGAATTTTGTGCCTGGAACATCAGGATAAAATGAAAGGAAATTCTTACGGAGTACTCGGAACCCTTGCATGGAACAGGCAAATTAAAAGTTCTATATATTTTCATATTTTGTTGTCTTCTATGTCATAAAATGTTTAAACCTGTAACCATTCTCTTATACAGTAAAACTTGCAACTTTTTAAATTTTGTGTTAAATGCTCTTGCAAGGATGTAAGTAGTACCTTAATGACCTTAGTATATATTGTTTCTATGGGCTTATTGGGCAAACGTGGTTCATGACATTTTAATTTCTTTCAACTAAATATTTCTTATAAATGATAAGATTTTTTAAACTTTTTCTCTTGCTTTTATATTATAAATATTCTCAAATATTATTTTAACTTTTACAGTCAGCTTTTTCACTCATTACATGTTATCGTGGAACTACTTGGAACATTTCTTTTTGTCGATATGATTTTAAATTGACCAGTATTCCATCTGTAGATTTTGTTCTGTTAACTACCTGTGATGTAGGGTTAAACAGTTGTTTATGCTGTTCAAGAAACTGAAACTTTGCCTACGTGGGTTTCTTCCCCCCCCCCTTTTTTTAACCATTTCTGTCATACCTATCTCATTGAAACCACTTATATAGCCAGCACACACAAAGATAGCCCCGTTTTTCAAATTACAGGATACGATGCCAAACATTGGTCGGGAATGTTGCCGCCAAATGTAATTAAATGGGTGGTTGCAGGTGGATACGCCACTATTTAAGGACCCCCACCTCACAACTGCATCTTACGCATGAAATGTCTCTTTGAGTCGTCATCTATACCTACATGTAAAATTCATTAGTGTCACAGGTTTATAGAGTGTAGCCTGAAACGTTCGCTGTGAACTGTGAACTAATTGCGTTTTCAAAATATCGAGCACCAATTACTGCAGGTATAAAAGAAAAAAAAACTGTTTCAGAACTATTTTTGCTATATATAATAATTTAATTGTCGAGTATATAAGTATGGAGCGCCAGACGAGTTGCTGGTGAAATGGAAAAAACGTGTCCATCCAGAGCTCATCTACCGAAGAGAAGCAGACCAAGAGCGTACTTGTATCATTATCATTTATACTTTTGTTACAATTTACCTCAATAACTGCTTATATTTTACGACGCTTTTGTAGCTCACGTTTTACATTATTGTTCAAGATTCCAATGAACTTGGACACTCTCAGAGCATCGAGGGTTCTCTACGTTCAATTTCAGGGATAAAACAAAATCGCAGATTTGAATTTTGGATTGGGTACCGCCAAAACTGCCATGCATCCTTTAACTCTTTTATGGCCAATTTCAACAAAATCGGACGTTCTCGGATAAAGAAAAAAGCAACCAAAAAACCCCAAAAAACTTCACAATTACCAGAATCATATTCTTCATGAGACTATCTTTCATTCAAGGACCAGCACGCTTGCAGTTGCTGAGTCCATAAGAATGAGCCAGGTCAACAGTTGTTCTCAATCTGGGTGTACTTTCAGTATAAGGGTATAATACGCCCAAAATGCCCATAAGAAAGCTGTAGATTCAGCAAAAACTTGGTACTGAAACGGTCAACACATAAATAAGGATACGGAACGAATCGGCAAAGTCTATTTTGGTGTCGCAACTAAAACAAAAAACATATCTTTTTTTATGTAAGAAAACATGATAATATAACAATCTGAGGCTACACATTGTTTTTTTGTTTTTTTTTGTTTTTTTTTGTTTGTTTGTTTTTTTTTAGAAATATCGAAACAATTGGATGCTTGACTGTCGAATATTTTTACATGACAGACTATGTGCTGGTATAATCTCTGTCTGTATTCCCTGTACATTGTCCCGTCTTATGGGTATTCCTGTTTTTTGTCAATTGCACGTAACTGTGTCTTATCGTCACCCCTACCCCTCCAATTTCTATGTGTAAGGGGGATACATATAGGGAAATATATATTCCCCATTTATCCATCAAGCTATGTGAAAGTAAAAAAAAAAAGAAAGAATAAGAAGCTCTGTGCTCCATGTATCAGCGCCCTTTTTACATCTAATTTATTTTATTAAAAAATCTCCGACTGAAGTTTTTGTATGCATATTAACAAAAATTAAATGCTCCCCCCCCCCCAAAAAAAAATAAATAAACAACACACACACAGAAACAAAAACAAAAACGAAAACAGAAAAAAACCCACCCACCCACCCCCCAAAAAACAAAAAACAAAAGTAAAAATCGCCACAAAACCCCATGTTACAGAACCCTCTTTGTACCTAATTTATTTTGTTTAAAAAATTCTGTCTGAAGCTTTTATATGGATATTATAATAATTCAATGCAAAAATTGCATTGGAACCAAACACTTACATGCCTAATAAGTAAAACCGTAAGCGACATTTGACGCCCGTAATTCTACGACAAATTTGATACGTTGAGGTTAAAGAAACAGCTTAGTGTTTAACTCTGCCGGTGCCATGTTTAGACCTTATCAGCAGCTTTCTTCGGCATCGAGGAAAAACTATTGACCTGGGCTATCCTCCTATATAGTACTCGCAACTGTAGGCATGCTGGTACTTAAATCACAGGTCGGCTTACACAGAATATGAATCTACTATCGTTTTCTAAATTTACAGCACATCGACTTTTGTCAATATCGGCAACAAAGAGTTAAAACCAAGCTGCGTTTCAGTCAAATCTGTACGTGTCCCCCAAGTCAGTTGCTGCAAAGCGTCCATTGTGAAAAGGACAATCAGAATTTGATCGCGCAAGAAAACAGCTTCATTTCACAGTCATTATCAATGGTAGTCTTTGTGAGTTCCCGTGGCAAGTCTTTGAATCCGGCCAGGGTGAGCCCGCAAGAGGCACCGGCTGGTATCTATCCTGGGGAGTTGTTCCAGTTGGATTAATATTCCCGTATTGCGTGATAAGGCGCGGTGCCGTTGTCTAGAGCGAGCGGGACAAATACAGTCTCGTGGATGTACATAAAGGACATTTGCGTGTGATTTTTAATTCTCAGTCTAACAGTACTTGGGGACCGAAATCACGCTTGTCAAATACCAAACAGCAATTGCTGTCGACCTTTTCATCGAGGCAACTACAGTCACTTTTCTTTGTACTGCGTCCCGTTTACTCTATACCGACATCGATCATTTTTTTTGTGCACCATAAGAAACGACCTGGACGAGATTTGCACAGTAAAGCTGAAGACGCGAGTTTCAGTATTGTGGCCTTGCAAATGCTTGCAACTAATCCTGAATCGTGTTGCCAATAACTTCAAAATCAATCAGGGAAATGCCACAAACAACCGGAGACTTTAATTTGTTCACAAAATCGCGCTGCATTATGTTAATGATTTATGCATGTGTACGTGTGTTTCTCCTCCTATAATTACGTTGGTTGGCTGCTCATTTCATTTGACAAGCCTGTATTTTTGGTCAATATCTACAACGTTTGCTCACCATATGCCCCTCGTTCTTATTTTAAATTTCCAATGACAGTTCGAATAACCGAATCCATAAAAGATATTAAAGCTGGAGTATCAAATAACCTTATTAAATTAATCCATGCATGTAACGCGCGACCTCCTTCTACTTCGAACGATCATTAATCACAGTTTGATTTTTTAAAAACACGTTTTGGACCATTTTTACATTTTAATTTTATCTTTAGTGTTGGTACTCATAAATTATCCATTGCAAGAAGTTAAAAACCACTTCGTCACCTTATACGATGAATGGTACACCGCTACTTATATTGAGGTTGCGTTTGTTAAACGCTGAAGTCGCGAAATAGGGCACCGTGAGCATGATAATGCAAGTGTCAAATATTTGATGACTCTTCTTGGCGATTTGATGTTATGTCCAGGATCACATCTTAAAGTCAGAACTGCTGGCCCTAATTTAATATGCCTACAGGAATAAACGGAGATTCCTGGGAACGGTGCGAATACATTATTCAGCACATTTGACACAATGCAGCAAGTCCTCAACCAAAATTCACAATTAATGTAAATTCACTTTATTTTAGGTATTGTATTTTTGCTTAACTCGCCGATGGCACAAATCCTGATAATAAAAAGCCCACAATGTGAAAGTATTTCAAAATAAGTATAACAGGAAAAATGTCTAAAATTGTGAAACTGACAATTCCAGTGATATGCCTGAAATACAAAAACCGTGAAAAATTATGCACGTGGAAATATGAACATTTACAATACACCGAAGATTGGTCCTGATGAACAAATGTTTGAGGGTCAAGAAAATATTGTCAAGATTATGTTGAATTCTAAAGCTCTCTGGGTTCTTTTACTGAAAATATTGTGACCCGTTCACATGAAAAGGGTTAACCTAACGGCCTATGTCAGCATTGCACTTTGAAAAAATCTGTGTAGCAAGCCACTTTCCAACGTCACGAAACTCTAAAGTGTCAGAGATTATGAAGAAACGTACATGAACCGTTTAAAAACGACACATAATATTAACTTGATTTTCCATGTATTGGCCTGGAACATCACACTCGTAAGTTTACATCAAGGAACATCGTATTGGAGCATGCCTGGTTTGTGCACGTCATGATGTTCAGTCAAGCAATGGTTACAGTACCGTAGCCAGAGAAATGTAGTGATCAGTTTAACACCTTCATTGCCAATTCCGACAAAAGTCAGATACTCTGAATTGATATAACATTACTAGATCCATGTTCTTCGTAAACCGATCTTTCATTCAAGTGCTCCGTTACAACCGTTGGTACCATAAAAATGGTTCAAGTGAGCAGCTTTCCTCGGCGCACTTTCCAAACATTGGTACCCAAATCGCATCTAGGAAAGCTGTTGATTCAGTCATAACTTGGTATTGAAAAAGTTAACATGCATGTTAACATTTCAAGCACCCATAATGTCTCCACACAAGTGGACAGGGATTAAGCATGGGCCAGATAAGAACTTGGTAATTTGTCTGTGTGCATTTTGTAAGACATGTGTTTACTGATACTGTTTAGCACATTTACATGACTTGATCCCTTTTTCCTCCCAGTCAATGTCTGTTCTAAAGATTTTGACATGTTCCTGACGCGGAAAATACCTCGGACATTTACAAATGCCTTTCTGCTGTGAAATTCCATCACTGGCTTCATGCCAATCTCCTACTTTGACAATACTCGTCAGTCTCCAGTAATTATCAGCGGGGCCAATACAGAATATCCAAATCAGCTGGTACAGCATTTTACCGCTGCAACGCAGCAATCGCAACCCAGTTGTAGTATCAGCGACGCACCATCTTCAGTTGTTGGACACACAATGTAGATCAATATCCAATCCGACTTTGACTCTTGTGCCAGCGATAAATGGCAATGAATCCATACCGTACAGGCAAGCATTGTTATTTTAGGTATATTGGTATAGTAAACGTTGATAACTTTTTCCATTTTTTTATAAGGGGAGAAGGGCCATTTGTCAGAAAACTGTTCAAAAAGACACAACGGTGTGCGTCATATAATAAAACAAGTCATTGGTATATTTGGACTAGAATACATTTCATGAATTTTGACTGTGTTACTTTGTTGGGTGAGTGGGTCAGAGCAACATACCCATGTACCGGTACTGTTAGTCTCCACGCTATAATTGTCTTGCTCTTAAACTTTGTCTTATGTAACCTAACATGGATGTATGTTAGGTCTAAAATATGTATCGTGAACTTCAATAGGTCAATGGGTCATTTATCAGGGTCACAGCAAAATATTTACGAACTGCCTTCTCTGAGCTAATCCTTGTAATAAGTTTTTGGCACGAAACCTCTCACACGTGAATCAGGACAAACATATATAACGTAGTTCATTGTGCCGATAGACTATATGGCTTCAGGAAAACACTGCTTTTACACCCCTAGCCATCACGGTATGTATATTAAACTTGTCTTCAATCCTGCTTTACAATCAGTTACTCGGCACAGAACGCTTCATGTTACCCCAGTGCAAAAGTCCGGTCCGCAAGTTGAGAACTGCGGCATCAAATGAGGAAATGTGTTCATTCGGAATGGCAAGGTACTGGACTAAGGCATCATGTTTGTGTGAGTTAATTTTTAAATGAACTGATCAAATTGTCTTCATTTGTCTTCTTTTTATATATATACTTTTTCTTCTCTTCTTTTTGTTAAAAAATCGAATTACAGCTGTTATTACTGTAGAATATGACATCCAGTCGCATGAACAATTATAGAATTATAGTTCGACACCAGCCTCGTTCCTGGGAGAGTCTCTCTCTCTCTCTCTCTCTCTCTCTCTCTCTCTCTCTCTCTCTCTCTCTCTCTCTCTCTCTCTCTCTCTCTCTCTCTCTCTCTCTCTCTCTCTCTCTCTCTCTCTCTCTCTCTCTCTCTGAACAGACTGATCTTTTTAATATTTATCGTGGCTGCTGAACGAGGAGAATGGGTGTAGTTTTATCGATTGAAGCTGGGCATACATCACTAACCTTACACCTATTTAACACGAAGACTAGTCATTTTAAAGTCAAAGAATTGAATTTATGTGTGACTATCATGGTTATCCAACACGTACGCTTTCTACGTTGAAATAATAAGGTATACGGTATGTAGGCCTACGCCCGATAGAAAATTCCATGTGAAATTTTGTTACGTGTCCAATCGATAAATATATGGATATTTTTTGGAATGGGGATTTTATTGACACCAACAATGTCGAAGCCGAGTCACAGCATACGCACGATTTATACGAAAGTTAATGTCAGTTTCCCTTGGTCTGGGCAAACTACTACTACTACTACTACTACTACTACTACTACTACTACTACTACTACTACTACTGTAACAGTAACTACTACCAACGATAAATAAATAAATAAATAAATAAATAAATAAATAAATAAATGAATAAACTAGCCTTGTTGGGAATATGACTATACAGAAATGTCCAGTGATCGATCCAATCCCCCGACCGCAAAGGCCGGTTTTATTTTCATCCAACAGTTTTACACTGAAAATGGACGAACAATATTCATTTTGTTGATATCTGGGACCAACATGGCGCCAAGTGCCATGTTGCCCGGAAACGTCAGAGACGGGGACTATACGCTTCCGTCGGGTTATTTGCGAAAGTCGTGGGGACAGATAGTGCTGTTGACCCCTAACAGTATTGAGCCAACCTAGGTGGATATAACACATCTGCCTCAGCGGAGAGGTTAACAACGGCAGCGTATCGAGACTGGAGGTCCTTGTAACCGTCGAGTGACCTGTCATGTTGGGTTGCACAGCGGCTTGAAAGAAGTGCACGCTGCTCGCCAGGGCTTTGCCTCCGAAGCAGCCTCCCAATCTCGCCACAGTTTCTGAAGTTGGCGCTCGTCGGAGGAACACCAACATCAGAAACCGTAGCGACTCTGGGAAGCTGCTATGGCGACACAGCATAGCTGGTCATGTGGTCAGAACGGAAAGAAAGAGCCCTCTACTAGGTAATACAGCAGAGAGGATGGTTTGTATTTTCCTCATTTGCTGGAAAATATAATTTAAATTGGATAGGCCTACGGGTCAGGTGAGACAATGCCTATCCTTGGGGAAGTATATATATTAAAAACAGTTACTTGATCAGACATCGGTGATCGCATGATGATTCTTTGCCTGAACCTGCGCTTCCTGAATAGCACCCAACTTGAGCTGGTTTACCCCGTTAACGCGCCATCAAAACTATAACCGTGCTGCCTTGTTGAAAACAGTTCATAGCTAAAATTGTCCAGCAGCCATGACCTTGGCTTTCCGAAGTGATGTCCATTTTTTTTTTTTTTTTTTTGTAATGTTAAGTGAGGAGATAACCTATTAAACGCACGAGATTTGTGCTAAAAGAGCGCACAAATGAAGTTAATGGTAAATTTACTATGTAAGTTATGACCCATATGAATCTATCTCAAAATCCTTTTAAATGCAATGAGTCGAATAACGGTATTATATTTTCATGGGCCCTAATTCCAGCTGTACCTTGCATAGGCCGTTATGTACACAACTGTCGTTGTACGACTGCACTTTGACTTGAGCGCGGATACCAAATGACCGAGGCCTTGTTAGGGGGGTCCTTAAAATCCAATAATCTAAAAGGTGTGACTCAAAAAATAAAAAGATCCTTTACAAAATTGTAAGAAATCCTAAAATATTTTCTAAATTTCGGTGATCTGTTAATAAAAGAAAAATCCATTAGTCCACATTTTGAAATACAAATAATCCAATAATTCCTTTAAAAAGGGTCAAAAATCCAATAATTCTAAAACCCTAACAGTGCCCCATGATCGTAAACCCACGGGGGCCACAATGTAACTTCTCAAAGTTAGTAAAGGCGATTGCATATTAAATGAAAGAAATGACACAAAGCAAATTAGCAAATGGAATTATAAGCTAAAATCTATCCTTCAACATAGTGACCATTTGACCATGACCTTTATCCGCTACGGTCATGTGCAAATTGTAAAAAGGCCATGTGGGAATTATTTTTCATGCCAGATGATGCAGTTCCATGGAAAGAAATATTACCACGGCGATCAAGTTAGGGTTCAAAATTCACGTCTGACAGCAATATATAAAACCCAAAATCCGACTTCATCCCTATCTGGTTTTGCCATTTAAATTAATAATGGCTCAACATTTCACGTCAAAAGAAAGGAAACAAATGGCGCAAATTTACGGAATAGGTCTATATGGTCTATATATGCTCTCATCTGAGTAGGTCATGGTCTGTGTGAAGATTGGTCAAGGTCGCATAATCTATAGCGAGTTCTGTCGTGCTGCTCACGTTTAACGATGTTTAGTAATAAACCCAAAATGAATCAAAGCAGTTGTTTTCGATATGCAAAGCCACTATATGTTGGTAAAAATGAAAAAATGGTAATAAAAAGACAGATGGACAAACGGATAGATAGATAGATAGATAGATAGATAGATAGACAGACAGACAGACAGACAGACAGACAGACAGACAGACAGACAGACAGATAGATAGATAGATAGATAGATAGATAGATAGATAGATAGATAGATAGATAGATAGATAGATAGATAGATAGATAGATAGATAGATAGATAGATAAGAAAAAACTTCCCTGTCATGGGCGAGTGCTCATGAATATATGAGAGAAATGTATGTTTGATATTTGATGGACTCTCTCGTGACAAATTTCGACACGGGAAACGCCAACAATATTGATTTATTTCCCTCAAAAAGACAAAACAAACTACGCCTCCTACTCTACATCACGAAGATATTCCCTAACGCATATGTAATCGCATATATTTGAACTTTGAAATTAAACAGCAAGCCCCCACCCCACCCCTCAGATTTGACATTATGTCTCCTTGTGTCCTTTGTGATCCGCTAGACATATTCGCATCTTAAAAGCGATGCGTGTTGATACGGAGAACACCACTGTTACAGTATTTATTCTCTACACTGTTGATACAACGGTAAAATTGTATGGCGTGTTAAGTTTATTTATTTATTTATTTATTTATTTATTTATTTATTTATTTATTTATTTATTTATTTATTTACTTATTTATTTATTTATTTATTTATTTATATATTTATTTATTTATTTATTTATTTATTTATTTATTTATTTATTTATTTATTTATTTATTTATTTATTTATTTATTTATTCCTTTGTGCGTTTATTTCATATCGAATAACTGATGACCCCCTGCATTCTTATTCCACAGGGACAGCAACATCTCCGGTACAGTTTGTAAAGCACACCAAATATACTTAATTCTCTATCATATGCCTGGTCGCGGGCCAGCAAAAACCTCATATAGCTTCACGTTGCGACATAATATCAACTTGGCCAAAGTTGTGTTTAATCACAGCAAAGAGCCAGACAAACCATCCCCGCTGTAATGACTACCTACTAGGTGAAAGTATTTCTACAGCATGATGCCTCAGATAATGTGCACATAGCAGTAATTAATGGGATGGAATGGATTAGTTTTGCTATCCATTATGAAAACAGTAAGTAAACAGCTGCATCGCTTGCAGCATGCGCAGATGCACAAAACTTACCGTCGTTTTGTATAGATGATCAAATTATAGTTCTCAGGTGAGCCATTTTTTACACAAAAAAAGAAAAAGAGAGAGAGATCCATATTTCTTGTCAACTATCCCTTCATTTAAGTACCACCCTGCCTACACGCGCCGCAGGAAGGATCCGGTTCCACAGATTTCCTCGGCACGCTTTGGGCAAAAACAGGTTTCCTCTTGTATGCCTTGGGCACATTGCGCCCAAGTTGTGCCCAAGTGCGCCGGATATGAACTTTAGAGAAGAGGACATTTTCATTTAAATAGCGCAGATATCATTTATATTGGATGTGTGTCTTTAACAGGTACAACATGACGGTCAAAAGAATTGTTCTTTAAAGTTGCATTCGACAATTTTCCGTTGTACTGATAAATGTTCGATTTATCTTACGCGTGTACTGGCACAGTACTATTTGAAGTCTATACGTAGTTAAGTAAATAATTCGTTTAACTGACGAGTGAATATAAATGAAAATAATAAATATTGCAAAACCAAATATGTTAGGTAACCATGCATTCTCGTATTTGTTTAATGTCATTTACATATATGTTATGTTTGTTGTTATTTTTGAAGAAATGCCACATCAATTATAACTGTGCGCAACTACTGTTGAAAGAAGCCAATGTGAAGTAAATGTCCATTACAGATACCGGGCACGGTAACTACATGCTTTCAGTGACGTTATTACTGAAGAAGAAATACCACATCCCACATCGATTATAACTATGCGCAACTACTGTTTCAAGAAGCCAATGCGAAGTAAATGTCCTTACAGACAGCGGGCACGGTAGGTACATGCTTTGAGTGACGTATCGTGCTGGCTCTATGGATACATTTTATGCTTGCGTTAAAAGCATTCTATTCACTTTAATTGGGTATGTCAGATAAACTACGTTGCATGACGTCAGCATCTGCTTCCTGTGCCACATGACAATTTCAACCAATGAATGAATTAGGTTTGGGTCACCTCCAGGCATCCTCCTAAAACAGATGGATAACAAGGGGAAGTTCGGCTGTTGAACCATCTGCAGAGGACATACTCCATTTGAAGAAATGGCTTGTCAAATAAATGAGCATTCTAATGTAGTATCACATATTCATGACTCCCACTCTTTTGAATACAACCAGAGTTTTTAGAGATTGCCAAACGCACGTAAACGATTTCTTTACAGTCTCACCTTGGTATCAGATCAAAAACTTACTCTCGCCTCCAGCCCTTTCAATAAAAGAAGTGCGGAAGAATTTTATAGATCAAAAGGTATGCAAGCGGGATGGGTTTTTTTTTGACATCATCAGGTGAACCGAATCACGCAAAATAAGGGATATTCATGTTGCAGTGCTGGTTTGGTCTGAATTTTGCAACAAGGAAGCAATGTACGGGTGGAAATTGGCAAAATATGTTCTTCTTGCCAAACTAGCAACTCGAATACAATCAGATGTTTATGAAATCATCGTCGTGTTCTCAAATGCTGAGCTTGATATGAGAAGTGTCGCCATATGTTTGGGAAAGCCTTCTTTATTGCCATAAATGCTAGCAACATCCTTGGATTGTTTCACCGGTAGTCCCGTATCACGACGGCTGATTGTCACCGTTGCCTAGCAAAGGGACCAAATATTTCGGAGGGAAATTAATATGCATGTCAAATGAACAACCCTGGTCACGGATGATATTTTCCATTTCCTGAGTTCAAAACACGAGTCTTTATCTGCATCACACCCTTTTCGTTTTCATTTCAGTAAAGGAATACTCTGTGATCTATAGAATAATAAAGAAAAAGATGCAAGACGTTCGTTCATTTTGTTCAGAATTGCACGACAAAATACAACAATTGTTCGCTCCCTATATTAGGCATCACTGCCTATGGCGCCTTTGCCGGATCAACCACGACGGGCATTTCATTGTGACTTACATGTAGCATTATGGGGGGGGGGGGGGGTATTCGCACACTCTTATTCAGAGGTAAATACGCCTGACGTTCAAATCACTCAAACTTAGTGGACAGATGCAGTGAATATAATAATTTGTTATTACAGATAAAGAGCCCACATAACAGGTGCAACCTGCCCCCTTCTGATTGAACAAAAAATATCTGAACACTTGAAAATCTACTGTTACAACATGCACCTGTCTGGGCTTATTGAATTATTAGTTGTGTGCAATATGCACTGTGAACAGTTGTTGTTGAGTTTCCGACAAGGGACTTTATCTGATCTTGTCTTAATTTTGGTTTTGAGCACCCATTGTCCGGCTCCATTCTAATACATAATAACGAATGATTGAAAGATTATATTTTCCATTGCATCATGCCATGTTCAACATGTACTTGTTTTAAACTAGCCGAAACGACCGCAGCAGGTCTTCAGCAGATAATGTCCAGGACACGATTTGGAGTCTCACGTACACGGGCGACATGTGTCTCTGTTATTGGCTCCTCGTCTCGGCTTTCTTTTTACTCAATACAACAAGCATAATGAATTAAAGAAGATTTGAATGTGCACTGTGCTAGGAGTATGAAATTTACTAATGCTACAAGCCCTCAAATTCCAGATCTATTCACAGAAGAGCGGTCAGAGGCAACTTGACCACATCAACTACATTCCACACAGGCTCAAAATGTGTACGGCTTCTGTGTACTTGGCAAAAGGCATCGGATCATTTCCCACAGTGGGTCTATGAAGGACGAGAGGCATACCAAAATCATAATATTTTATGTGATTGACTTGTTAGCGTATGTGTTTATAATTTTGTGATTATTTTGCGCCATTACAACGATAAATGAATATGAAACATATTTTACCCTGGCACAGCACAGGATATGAACTGCTACCATAGAGCTCCCAAGACACCCAGCAAGCTGGTCTCAAATTCACCATTCCTCTGGTTGCACGGAACCCACTAGCTTGCCATACATACATACATACATACATACATACATACATACATACATAAATACATACGTACGTACGTACGTACTTACGTACATACATCGTGGGGTTCAAACAACAAAGAGGTATCAGTTTTGTTGCCGATACATCTGTTTTACATTATGTGGTGTTGAGGCAAATTAGAAAGGGAGAAATTGTTTGCTTTACATTAAACTTGGCAGAAGTTCTTCCATTGCTTTTCGGGGCGAGTTAATGCATACATGGCTCCAGTGATATCGAGTACCTTGTCGACTGTGCACACCTGATGGCCAAGCTGTCGTTCATTGTATTTTCTTAAAGGCAGCATGGATATAAAATTTAAAAAAATTATATGATAAAAAGATTTACCAGTCATTTTCATACGCTTGTCTCAGAAGGATTACTCGTCTGTCTTTTGCCAGCTCAGTGCCCCATCCCTTTTTCCTGTGCTTTGAATCAGATAAACAGCTGTAGTAAACATTTTTAAAAAGAGCATGATCAAAAAATTTAAAAAAGAAAAAAAAAACCCGTCATGGTCAGCAGAGTGTGGTCTGAATATATATATATATATATATATATATATATATATATATATATATATATATATATATATATATATATATATATATATATATATATATATATATATATATATATATATATATATATATATATACAAGTCGCTTGGAGATGCCGATGGTTTATAACTTAATTGATGTCATCTGTTACATGGCAATCTTCACATTTTTTGTTGGTTTTCGTTTGACTGGAATTCAGTGGGATTACCTATGTCTGCCTGTTTCTGTGTATAGTTCTCATTGAAAAGCTGTTTATTTACGTTTTGCTCACTTGTAATATTTTCTTATTCTTTTAACAGATCGCAAAAATGTTTTATGATATTATGCAAAATGTTGTCTTCAAGTTGTTTTCATTTAAGTGTAGAAAGCTTTGAAAGTACCGTCGAGGTAAATAACATGTTTGTCCTAAATAAAAATTGATTGGCTAGCGTTCAGATACCGGTTTTGGAAAAGTTTTCATATCTTTGTAAAAGGCAAAGCCCCGGTACTCCGCATATTTAAGCATACTTTTTTTCTTTTTTTCTTTTTTTTTTTTTTTTACAAACATGGTGTTTGTGATTTTCTTTTTCCCCATCCCCATATTCTTCTGGGGAAAGTTTACATTGTTAGGAAACGTAGTATGTTCCTCAAGGGTGGCGCTCGGAATTTTCCAACCGCCTAAAATTTTTGTAAAGTAATATTAACCATCTTAGGGAAAGGCTCTTTATGTTAGCCAAAACCAGGAACGAAATTCTGTATTTGAAATTATGATCAGTAAATGTAAATAAATTAATAAAATACCATAATGTGACAAATATGTGCAACAAAAGTTGAACAAATTATAAAACACCCGTAACTATTTGGACAAAGTTTGAAAATTTGGTTAGCAACATCACACATTTTAGCCACTGGCTATTTGGTTAATGGATAGTGCTAGCCTAGTTCCTTTTTCGCCAGTAATCTGCATGGTAGCCTTGGATCACGTTCAACCCTGCCAGCTTGCATGCGACAAAACCGTAGCCTTGATCCTGCCATGTGATGGATTCTCTGTTTCCTTCGTTGCACAAAGACATAATTGCTAAAAGCAAATATGTCTTTGTTATTATTATTGGTCTTGATGGCGCATCGATCAACCACGGGGAAAATACGAAATACACACACACACACACACACACACACACACACACACACACACTGCAAAGCTAGGGGTAAAGAAACTATATAAAGACGCAATAAGCGTACATGTCATTCACCTTGAACGTAGCCTTTTCGAATTTCGCAACAATCGGTTTAATTTGCGTTGCGCCAAAATCATCTCAGTATCATCAAATTGCGGTGATTTTGTTAATTTCTTCCTGAAAAGATACATGATAGTAGTGTCAGGTTGATTCCACAAATATACCAATTAAGAGACCAGTACTGATGAGAGTTTTGAACAGGCTTAGCGGTAGATATAAGCCGGTTGAAAGCTGGTTCTAGATATCCGACGGCTCATCAGCCGGTTCAAGTCTTGCACATTCCAATGTATTTTTAGCCTATAACACTCAGTATGTTCCTCATTTGTCGTTAGAAGCTCAAGTATGAAATATTTTGACGCATTCAGTTGAAAAGTCATCAACGTTAAGTCTGAACTGCACACAATGATTATCTTGAGTTGTTCCGATGCCTGTATCATGATGGTTCTGACACGTATGTTTCAACCACTGTTACAATTATTAAGAACGATAAGAATATTAGACCTAGTACAAACAGATTGCACTTGTCATTGTTTGCAAAGTTACTTGCGCCAGTCAATGCACCCTCGTATGCACTGTTCACTGCTATCACATGGCTATAAGAAAACAAGAGGATTTTGGTACCTCCTGTGCTCAGCTTATTTGAGCTTAATAAGCTGACAATCAGTTACGTATGATACGTCAACAGAAAGGCTATAATTACAATTAATACCACATGCTCCCGCACCTGTGTTACTGCGCTGTCAATGCTTAAAAAAGTTGATCCTTGCATAACTGAAAAAAATATGCATTGAAAATTACCACATGACAACAGTTCTGTGCACTAAACAAATTTCACAAGACAAAGCAAGGGCATTTTCTAATCAAGTGTGACAGTAATCCAGCATGGACAGCTAATTTTTAAGAAGTCATAACGAAGCAATTGACTGAACGGTTTCAGGGAAGAAATCTTTTAAAGTTTAAAAAAAACAGAAGAAAGCATTTAAAATGCGAAATTGTTGACGGTGGATCAATTCAGCTTAACAAATTTGCTTTCCTATATACTGTTATATTTATATTTCAAAGATAATTTGTTTGACTACAAACAATGAGCGACCGATATTTTATTTCCATTGACTTCATATTTTGAGCTTGTACAACATGAACTTGTGGCACCCTCCAGGGCTCTCTCGTAGGTTCACTCCGGATCGTAATTTCTGTTGTAACGATGTGCCCGTAGCTGTAAAGTGCGACCTTCTCGTCCACGTAGATTAGCTCTCAGCTCTGTTAGTCCCAGGCTGAAGTGTTGAAGAGACCGAAAATGGTATATCTTCTGAACTCCACTGTCTCTATCATTGGTCGACGATAAAATAAATTTCATTTCCTTTAGGAAAGGCAAAATCTACAATAATTGTGTTTGTTACTCAGTGCAGACAATAAAGTTTCGATGGCTTGTTATTGTTTGAAACAACGAAGATATTAAACCTGCCTGCAAGGTTTAATGTCTGGGGATGACGAAAAATGTCGGTGGCGAACTTCATGCTGAAACCTTGAGTGAAAACAAGATAAATTCAAAACTCAAACTTCTGCAGATGTAATATCTAGGTTTGTGCAGGAGAACCAGAAAACCCTTGTGCCCAGCGCATGTCCAGCTTTATTTTGGTTGTGCAATGCACCTTTGCACAGTAGTTTAACTTGCACAACCAAACATAAGCTGGAGAGTGATTTAACAAAATAGAAAAAAAATGTTTTTTTAACAACGTTTATGCCAGAATATTGACGCAGTGCAAATTATTCCATTGAGACGAATGAATGTGTCGAGTTGGGGTGATCAGTCTAAATGAACCTGCAGATATATTTCTCTTCTGCATCTTGAACGTATTGTGGCATAGAAGAGCTGTGTTACTGATAGTACTGCTCTTAACCTCCGAATAATATTTAACCCCTTCCTTACAAGTAAAGCCACCTGATAGGTAAACAAAGTAAGCCTCGCTGATTGGGTACTGGTTTCCCTCCGGAAGTGGCGTCATATGCAATTTTCATACCCGAACCTTTTTGTCCGGTGCGTTCATGTTCTCAAGGGAAAACATTATTTAACGGCATTTTGTCCCGATTGTGTGAAAAACTATAACCTTAACCCGTACGACTCAGTTACGTTGTACTTGCTCACGTACGGATTGCCTAGTGGTCCCAACAGCGGGTAATCATGGCCCGATGTTTTTCATTTTGTATTTCTGGGAGGTAATGGGACCGTTGCTTCCAGATATCAAATCTTATGGCTCAACTCGTAATTTGAAATAGTTGTGAACAGACATGTTTCTCCAATCTTTATCCACAGAACAAAACTACTTTTAGTTTACACGTAGATTTCTGTTTCAATAGATATCTTGTCAATTTAATACGGTTGTGATATTCACTCGGTGTATCCCCACCAAACATCACTTTATCTTCCCAGTCAGTCTTAGAATTAAGGGAATCAGTCTTGAAGTTCGATTTTATCCCAGGGAGTCATCAAATCTATTCATTGGCAAAATGATTATTTTTATAATTTGAATGTGATCATCCTATGGACCTGTGATACGTGATAATAACTTTAATGTACACTATACTGGATCGTTACATAATTGTACTTAATGATTTTACACATTTTGTACACATTATGTACCAATGAGTGGCCTACATGAAATTATTCTACACAGTAAAGAGTTCAGACTGCAGAATCGGATAATGACTACTAGGAAGTGGTTCTGGGTAAAAAGACACAAATACAACAGTATGTAAAGAATATTATTATGATTATCATTCATTTATAGGGTAATACCTACACATTAAGGTGGAAGCTGTGAAGCTAATGCGCAGTGAGACTGGCAACTTTGGATCGCAATTACCCATTTAATTTTTACACAAGTACATTAAACCTATATATTTTCTGATTACTACATATCCATAAAATTGTATCCATAGACTTTTTTGCAGGATTGAATTTTTTTTAGATTTTATAGCATTCTTTCTGACTTGGTAGGATTTTCACATTTTTCGCACAGAATTCACACAAAATTGTTTTGTTTTTTTTCCCAGTTGAAATCAGAAGAAATTTAATATCCATGTCCAGGATCGAATTCAATGGTTAGTCCTGAAATAGCATTAATAAAAATTTATAAAATTTTTAATTTAGTCCTGACATGTTGTTCATTTTCCTTCTATAAATTGCTCCTAAAGTCACGGAAGGGGCTGTCAGAAAAAAAATCCTGGGAACCTTTCTTGGAGATGATTTTTCTTTTAATGTCCGTTGATTTTAAAGTGATAGGGCAATTCGTATGCTTGTGAGGCGAGATACAAGTTGCAGAGGATGAGCAAAAAACAGTTTCGAGAAAATCGCATTGAAAGAAAAAGTTGCCAATTCTTACTCATTTATTGCTGTAATATGACACATATTCATTTCTTCTGTCCTGTGTTTTAATTATTGAGTGCAATTAACTTCGAGCTTTACCACTGTGATATTGTCATTAAACAAAAGTATATTTTCTGGCTTAAATCTTGACTTTTTTTTAACTTGGGAACACCACACTTGGCATGTTTGGGTGTGGGTTCACATGCGGCTTTCCATATTTGGGGACCAGTAAGTGGATTGTGCTAATTTGTTTTGACATCAATCGAGAATTTCAAAATAATCAGAACAATGGTAGTGATTAGTCTAAACTGGTCCATTCCTATCTCCACGGCTGATGGTTTCCTGTGAGTGACCCTTGTGAATAGCTTAATTGGTTTCCAAGTCTCATGGACTAATGGCTGTGCGAACAATGACATGGTTCATTATCATGCCCATGCAAACAAACTCATGTGCCCGGCACTGTTTAAACTTTTCATTGTAAACAAAAGTTTTGAGATCAATTATGTCATATAAATTTTATTTTCACACATCTGAGTTTTTGGGAGCATGTAGCTTAGGTATCAGACTATTCAAAATATAAAAAAATGATTAGAGGTTATCCAAAGGTGCCAGCTTCAGATCTTCCACCTTAATACCATAACAACGGGCAAAATGGCGTAGTTGCAGGCTGCAAATGACATTTGCACCCATTTTGTGGGCATAAATGGCAAGGTTGACTGAATACCGGGCCAAAAATAAATTGTAATATGCATTGAATGATGGATGGCTTGTAAAATACTACATATGAATAATAATAGTAATAATGTTTGTTTTTATGACATTGGGATCACTGTGCGGCCCTTGGTATTTTATTTGGGGCCCTCCAGTGCTCATTTGTACCCTCCGCTTCGAGTCGGGTGCAAATGACCACCGTCGCGCAGCAAATCGAATGCTGTGGGCCGCAAATGACCCCAATGCCTGCAAAAAAACCCAAAAAACATTATTGTCATATTATTGCCTTCACTTTACGGGCATAAACGAAGCACGGTTCTTTGCCTCCAGAAATGCGTAAAACCGACGAGCTTTTGGAGCGCCATGCATTAGTCCCCGGAGGGAAGTTGCCTCGGAACTTCTCGAGGATTTCAGCGGCTAATCAAAACACGCACTTCCTATTTTCCAGTCCAACAAAACCTGGATCTACCGATACCTTTCCATTGTTTATTGTTATCGTCTTTTTACACTTTTTTTCTTTTCTTTTTTTTTTCTTCATTAATTAGTTGCTTTTGTGCTGACAGCAAAAGACGAGACGCATTTTGCACAGAAAAAATATCTGAATGCCTGGAAGTCAGGTGTACCGTCTTTCTTTTGCCAAGCAAGCTTTTTCATAGTAAGCTCCCAGAATATACATGTCATGCCACTGGCTCACTGCAGCCAGTCTGCCTTAGGTACGTATTTCCGGTTCGCGGTGACATTATGGAGGAGAGACGGCGCATCAGAAGAAATAATGTAATCCACCAGATAATGGCCGGGAGAGATCAATTTGCCGTACACATTCAATGTAACAGGAATATAACAACAGGTCATGCCTAGAATCTTAAGAATTGTTACATACCCATGTTTCACTATTGATCAGTGCCGTTTTGGCAAGGAAAGTGTGCCAAAAGTGCAGGTTTTACGGGCGGATATGCAATAATTTATGCATCAGTTTCTCTCTATGTGTGATGAAACAGAAGTAAATGGCATGTCAAGACCCTTCAAGAGAGTAAGTGGAGTGATCTTAAACTTGCGCACATGCATGCGGCAGGGTCAATGGAGGAGCCACAAATATGTAGACAAAATTACAGAAAAAAACCCAACTTTATAGTTGTATTTCGTAATGGTAAGGAGCGCAAGATTCTTTAGCACAAATCGAGAAATTAAATGTGTCAAAAGGAAAGCTTCGTAAACTAGCATATTTTCACAGACTTTCTATCTGACAAAATTCCTGATCGTGTGATGTTATTGCTGTTCGTTCATGATCCTGGTTTAAGGATGACTGCATGGCATCTGAAAATGATCAAAATGTGCAGGTTTTTTGTCTCCGAAGATTAAATATCGTCTTTTCAAGTTTCGGCAAACACAATTTTCGCAGTTTCCTGTTTTATGAAAAGAATGTGATGAATAAAAATACAATGGGTGGTCGACACCATTGCTACATACAGTAGAGCCGCAATCCGTTGAGCAAAAAAAAATGCTACTCGATAATAATAAAATCAACAGTTATTCATATATATATATATATATATATATATATATATATATATATATATATATATATATATATATATATATATATATATATATATGTGTGTGTGTGTGTGTGTGAGTGTGTGTGTGTGTGTGTGTGTGTGTGTAAATTATAGGGTTACCTTGTGGCAGTCGCGGTCTTCCCTTTATTTCACATTGTCTATGCAAAGACGAACCTTATACTGTGAAAATGCCAATATACTTCCTGATCATACAACTCCAGTGACAATCAGGTAATGTTTGTATACGACCCATTAAGAGGCACACATTTGTTTACTTACTGTGCACAGGGATATTCCCTTCCCTTTCCCCTGCTTTACATGAGTATTGCATTTGAAGTTTTATCTTACTTAAATTGGGGTCGCTTTCTTATTTTTCTGGCTATGGCTGTAAACACATGTCTGACTGTCTTCCCGTCAGAATTCCACAAGTAAATAGTCATCTAATTCATGACAGAGGAAAGTCACTCATCTATAAGGTATTTCAATGAGTATACATGCGATCGGTACGTGTTTTGCCATTGGTGTCTTCTCCTTAGAAAAATGCACGTCAATAGAATTGCTTGAAAAAAAAGACCGCTTTTACATGGAAAGCAGCTTAAAAGCTTTCTGGACCATAAGTTACTTGTAGTCTTTGAAAATGCCATCTCTGTTTCCTAATAAATATTATCCTTGGAAGTCGTGTATTTGATACCTGAAGATAATTAGGCAGATGAAGCATCTACAACCTATACATACATACGCAGTGGCCCTTGGGCCCTCGTAGAGGCATTATAATTGCCGTAACCCTCATTATTGCGTCACAGATGGACACAATTTTAAATTTAGAAGCGAGACCAAACGGTAACATAATTTATGAACTTGGTCAATAACTGCCTTGTTACATCAAATGTACGTCGTTATTTCTTCTATTAACAGTTTAATGCACCACTTTGTATGTGAATTGTTGAATGCTCAAGAAGATCACCGAAGCTGACCTGTGCAAGTGGACACTTGTGTAATGTCTTGTAGAGCTACTTTTAACCCTCCCCCCTACAATTAAAACTGAGTCAACAGCTTTGCTTGGCATGGGTTTGGCACTAACCCATGCCAAGGAAAGGTGTCGACCTGGGTCATGTGATTTTGATAGGTATCATCTACAATTCTCAGTCAAATTCTTTTTCATTACTGTTGACATTAGTTGCAAACACTAAAGCAGACGACATTTGACCACTGACTTGATTGAACGGGTACCACATATTAGAAACTTGATGTTTACGGTGGTTAGAAATGATTTCTGAAAACCAGAATATTAAATATCATTTTCGAATACTGTTTTTTCGCTCCAAAAGTGCGCCACATTTGCTACATGAAAGCGCAGTAATTTTTTTCGATTATGGCACGATGTGGTAAAGTGTCAGTGACGTCACAAACACAACCCCCTGATTAGGGTGAATGTGTTATACGCCAGAGTGCCTTCAGTTTGCCAAGAGTCACGGCACATACAGCACAGAATATGGTTCCAGAGAGTCTGAATTGAGCTTTTCATGTAAGTGGCCTTGTGAATATGAAGAAGAATTAATAAGAAAAGCTGTAGCAACAGAGGAAAAGATCATTCAGCCTTAAAGACATGAGCGGGACGCCCAGAACCCTGACGTCATTAGTACTGCAGCAGGGAGTGCAGCCGTGGGACAGCCAGACGATCCCAACTTGCCGTCTGGGCAATGATAACTCGTTGCAAAAGAGATATTTCATATAAAAAAAAATACTAGACTTCATTTAACAAGAACAAGCATGCATGCAATAAATTGGAATTTGCGTCAGGATGGGCCAGGACTAGTAGTGTTTCAAATTCTAGCATTCACAGAAACAGCTACGGCCTACACCTACGGTATGTATAAGTTTGAACAAACAGTTAAGTTTTCCTGCCTATCTGTATGGTCTATATATGATTAAATATAAGTTTGCATTTATGAGTAGCTTTTAATATCAGAACTCCTACACCGGTAGTAACGTCGCGATCTTTGGAGGGCAGTAAGTTACGTTTACGTATACATCGTCATCAGAACAAGTGCTTATGGTATCCTTTATTTCATGTCGTATCCGTTATGTAACACTGGTAAATATTTTCCGCTGACCGACTTATTTTCTGGATCCATATTAACGACAAAGATACAATGAAATGAATTTTTTTACACCGGATCATTGGGCGCTGGCCGTGGACTGTCACAAACAGAGGTACATTACTGAAAGAGATCGAAAGCCTGCCGCCCACTGGTCTTGGCAGCTGCGTTGATGAGGCGTGCATGTGGTAGGTACCCAAACAAGTTTTATCTGGCTATGGGATTAAACACCTCAAAATATACATGCACATTACAGTGACCATCTAACTCAACCCAGAGACCTGTTATAGACTGTTCAACCATAGACATGGGTATATGGATCAAGATCGGCCCTTGTTTGTCCATGTTACCCACCCGTTTTTTCCTTCAAAATGGTTAAACGCACAAACGTTTTGTTACAATCTTATGCTTTGTAACAGCGTCCAGGACAGGTATCCAGGAGCAGTGTTGTCACTGTGACAGTCGATTGATTGTTATGTGATACATTGTAACAGTCGTAAAACTACGAGACTTCTATATATTGGTGTAATGCAAGCTTTGAAATCAGAATCATACCGAAGATTAATTTGTAAATACTGCAAAAAATGATGACTCATTGTTCCTGGTTTTATGAGTAATGCCTAATTTGGCCAGTTCCATGAATCCTTCCATTGTCCATCGATGGGACCACATTTGGCAACAGCAGTTTTTTGTTTGTTTTTTTTGTTTGTTTGTTTGTTTTTCAGGTCTTTGGGGGAGTGTTAACAAGCTGTAGAACTTGTATTGCTATAATAAGCAGCAACATACCTAGCCATTCTGGGCGAGAACAGGGACGAAAATGAATATTTCCGCATGCGTTTTTAATACTCTTGACGACGTGTGAATAAAATATGTTTAAACCAAGTGACACTTGACAGCCATAGCGCGCTAGCATGGTCGGTGTCTTCCCTGTCAGCCAGCGGTGTTGCGTTTGTGGCGTCACTAACCTTTTGCACCATGAGAGTGTCGGAAATGAACGGAAAGCGCCGATTCAAGGCCCAGGGAGTTTTTCTATCAAAATGTGAATAAAAGTATTATTTTCACATCTCAAATTTGTTTAAGTGCACAATACGGTTAGAACAACCCATGAGTCACCCGTGAATTCCTTTGAAACACGCTCATTCAGGCTCACCTGACGGATCCGAAACCAGTATGCACACCCAGTAGGAGATATATGGTACTAAGTGACAGTGTTAGCTGCTGTCATAAGGAGAATCCGATACGGCGTTGGTCGATGATAAATTCAGTGTTGCATCAAACGTCCCCTTTCCTTCCAACCCAGTTTATGGTGTCAGGTTCTGTAGAGTGGTCAATTTTACATCCCCTCAAATGAACCGTTCTCGTCATTAAAAAATACGCCTTATGCATAGTAATTTCCCGCCACAAAGCACGAGTTTGACGCCAGGCGATCACGGGGGACGTGCGGGTCACATTACTGTCACAGACAGGGCCATATGTTCATTTCTCACAACATTAACGTGTTTTGAGGAATTAAAGTTCACAAATGCCAAACTGGTATTCATCTAGTATTTTCTGAGCCATACAAAAGAAAAAAATCCATCTGCTTTTAATAAATATGCTTTATTTCCAAAATATTAGTAATATCCCGCTTGTCCCCACAGGTACCGACCCGCATCTCGCCATATCCCGCCGAGCGAGACTAGGCGATCAGGTTTGTAGTTGTGGCGGGAAATTAATGTGTGTATCTCCTATTGGAAAGTAAGCTAAGATACAATTAATAATATACCCTATGTCAAGAGTTCATCTCGGCGTTGAAAGCCTGGTGATACTGAGACGCCGTATATTCAGTTGTCTGACGTGCTTGCGAACTTTGACTGCACATGTCTCTTGCAGTATTGGTATGTGTAGGGTTATACCGGATTGGAGACATATTACGTGACATTGATCCCGAGAAAACTCAAATAGCTATGAAAGCACGCTGCTTAAGACCGGGCATATGTGCAAATCTCTGTCTGCATACAATTTTACAGAAGCAATATGGTATTGACAGATTGTTACTTTGAGGAATACAGTCGTTTTTTATGACAGTTAAGCTCGTCTAGTCTGAGTAAGATTAAAATTTAAAGAGCTTGGATTTTGTTGGAAGGTAAGAATACTCTTTTCCGGCCTCCAAGAAAGAAACACGAATATGGGTTTAAAGAGTGCGCCGGCTACGAAATCATATGACAAATCAAGGAGTATACTCCTTACGCAAATCAAGAAACATTTTTGCACTACTGCAAGGTTTCAAACTAGGTAAGGTAAATAAAAGCACACGGTAGTATTAAGTGCTGAATCATTTTATTGCAACTTCGGAAACAGTTCACCATGGATATACCTGTGAAATACACAAGGAATAATTATCGAAGTGCAAACAATTGTAGTTGAAATATGCATGACGACGCTATCATGCGTTTATGAACAACTTGAGTGACATGAACGACAAAGTTGCCTTTATTATTAATTTTACCCCCTATACCGGTGATATATTGTGGAAAATCAGGGGTCTCCAGTGGGCACTTAATAAGAGTTACGTCGTTACGTTTATTTTTCAATCATATATCAGGATATTAACTACACATAACAGCTCCAGTTATGGTGCTATGCACGAAATTGGTCATTTGAGTCTGCGTTTTGAACAAAGGAGACGTCATTTCAATTTTGGTAGTTTATGATGTCAATGGATAATTTTAAATTAACTCATTTTAATGACATCACCAAGTTTAATTGGAAGCATGGCCTCGTGCGACTAACTGAACACTACTTAATATGTCATTTTATTCACGTTAGGATTGAATTAGTCATGAAAGTCTTGAAAGCAAACTATCGATCAGTGATTATCTAAAGATATTCATTTGATACTCATGTGTAGCCAAATTGCAAAAGAATATTTAATGTCTGTTACCGTGTTTAACAGGGTGTCATACCCCAGTGCAGTAGAAAGTATGATGGGCATCCCAATGTTTCCAAATAATGCGGGCATTCACACTAAATGTGTTGCTGTTTTGGCCCGTATCTTTAAACAAACATATATACCCGTACGTGCGGACAGATCCCTGCATCAAAACATGTCGATCATGCCAACCGAAGAGCTTTAAAAAAAGAAAAACCTGTTTAAAAGTTATAGTCGTGTTACCCAAGCACACACTGAACTTGATGCAAGAAGATGTCATTTTTTTTGGAGTAAGTATTCTTAATCTCCATAAATGTTGGTAACACTCTAGGTTTTCCATCAGTATGCCCGTATCATGGCCGCAAATTATCATTGTTGATTGACAGTTAATGTGAATGTCCCGTATTGAATCTGGTTTCGTTTGTAGATTATACAGTACAATTCCATAGTACCCAGGAAGGCTACATTAGCCGGTCGAAATGTCTGAAAATAATTGATCATGATTTCCGTTCTATTATATCATTTTATACTGAATACAGGAATGTAAATTTAGCAAGCCAGAGCTTCAAAGTAATTGATCGTGGCATTCTTTCCAGGTTACTTTACCAAAGATTTGCGTTCGTACGGCAATCCAGACATTTTTTCACATCGCCTTGGACCCCCCCCCCCCCAAATAAAAAAAGAAAAAAACACACATTCGATAAGACATTTGTGCAACCACATGAGTGAAAAAAAAACTTCTTTTGCTCCTTTTATGCTGGCAACAATCCAAACGTTCAGTCAGCATTCACAGAATTAGTCATCATTAAGAAAACAAAATGGTACACTTCATGACGGTAGTTGGCACGTTAAAATTTGACCACAGTTGTTTGTAACAATAAAACTAAAAGCATATTGTCAAATCAAAACGTGCCCAAGTCATGTACAACTGCTCCAAGATTGAAGAAGATATGACAGGCCCGGAAGAAGTTGGGTTTTCTAGTGAAATAAATTGATGTGTGTGACCATCGTCAATGTTTCATCTGTTGCGTCATTCAATGTTGTGACCAGCGCGATATTACCATAAAGATCGAATCCTGATGCAGGGCCACGAAGCCCCGCCGTCCAATTAATTCTATTATCATTATTATTTTTAAAAATAATTTTCCTAACAGTTTGTGCTCATCTTGATTAACCAATGTAATGAGACGCACAACACGTTTGTTCAACTCTTGCAGCACAATCCTGTTAACAGCTTTCACACATGCGTTCTTGAGAGGCGACACAAAGTTTACATTTTGCATGACCCAATAGTTGCATTTCCAAAGGGAGAATCCTGTCTGGACACAAATCGGGCGCTAAATGACCAAAATCCAGAGAGTTACACCGACAGTACGACCTACGACGTCCTCACTCCTTGCACGCTCCATTGATAGGTGGCCTGCTCATTGGACACATTCAGAAACAGGCGTCGTCTATTCGTTCCAAATATGTCTGCGCGATAACTGAATCTGTGATTGGCTAATAACAGCCAACGTCACTCAATCTTATCAGTTTCTAGCGTAATTCCGTAAGAATTTTAGCTGCATATGGGCCTATATTTTAAAAAGTAACCTTCGATAAAGTTAGACTCTGGTAGCCGACAGTGTCCGCTCTGTCATATCCCGTTGACTGTTGGCGTACTTCCATTCAACCCCCCAGTGAGCACGTTCCACGGGGCAGATGCATGCGGTGTCACGTGGTGTTTATATCAAACGCTTTTGCTCTCTTGGATTTCTATATTGGTCTGCTGCACGTGCACTGGGTCGAGCAAGTGCTCTTAATTTGACCTAATTATAAGAAAACTTAAAGGCAAACCAATGTGGCTTCAACCTTACATTTGTTTACTTTGACTGTGATTGCATTGAGCAGGGTAATACTGGCCTTACCTTTACATTCCTCTATTGACCTGTCGTGTTCATGGTCCCGTGGCAACACACATAAAATTCACAAACGACTACGAACATTAACCTACATCCCGTGGCCAGGTCTCGTGGCACGAATTGTCGAAGAAGCAGCATCCGAACTGGCTTCTAGGATTTTAAGATTTTCCATCAAGATAGCAACGGATTAAAAAAAAAAATGCCAATTTGTGATCAAGCTGAGATGAAGAGATACTGAAAGAACAATTTATAGACAACTACCATATCAAAACAATCTATGGCGTTTGCTGCGCATGGAAAAGTGAAAGTGGACGTACAAAAGATGCAGACAGAGTAAAGTCGACTAAACTGCCCTGCCAGGGCTTCAAACTAGATTTCAATGTCAGGCTTCATGATCAAGTACCATACTCGTGCCCTGACTAAACTACAGATGGCTACAAAACAGATCAGTTTATTTGTATGTACATATAAAGTGACACCCTGTAGCGACAAATTTTAACTCGTGGCGCTGAAGAACTCAATAGGTGAAGCGTTTGGTCATGAATTATTGCACCCCGGACATTTCAAAGGAACAAAGATTTTCCAGCTAAGGCCCATTTTGGCAGGACGCGGGCTCCATGTAATATTGAATTGTGCGTTTAGTTTCAGCACACATATGCTTATACGTATACCGTTATAGCAGCAGCACATTTGTTTGCCTCAGGATGCGTTTTAGCCCATATCATAATATATATGCAACTCCTACCTCAGGTTGTTATTGATGTTGAAACCAATAAACACTACATTGCATTTAGCTTCAGTTATGCAAGACTTGATTCTGTATGGTCTGGTAAATGGTTTATTATCAGTTTTTTCCAGATGATTTTCAAGAGCGATTCTCTTGCACAGTTTATCATTGATTGCATGATTTTGTATTGGCCAATTAACAGTAAGATGTCTGTGTAACGAGGCTGTCCTTGTAAAATGGCCCAAAGGATGACGTATACATTTTGAACGTTTCTCTGCTTTTAATTTTTTTTCAATCTGGCTCCCTTATTAACAGAAAACATTATAGTTTAGTGATATTTTTTGTACATAAGACCCTTCAAGATAGCATGCCCCAGGGCAACTTTGTTTAACCCACGCCAAGGAAAGTTGTTGACTTCGTCTTCGTCTGAGTCGAGAAAGAGTTAATTAGCCAATTGTTTTTATATCAAGTCAATCTCAATGTATCAAAAAAAAAACAAATACAAAACAAATACAAAACAAAAACACAAAAAAACAAACAAAAAACAAAACAAAAACAAAACAAAAAACAAAAGCTAAACAAAAAACAAAAAACAAAAACAAAAACAAAACAAAAAACAAAAACAAAAACAAAAAAAAAAAAAAACAAAAAAAAAAAAATACCCCCAAACAACTGGTCATATCAAAGCAGGGGAGGCATGGACCGATATGCAAATGAGAGACCATTAAAGGCGTTTTGTCACAGTTAGAACGCATTTAAGGTTCTATACCCCTCTACTTTTGCATATCACATGTCACAACCATTTTCAAATATCACACATCACCATAATTAATTTTCAATACAGCATGATATCATCTGTAATTGATAA
Organism: Hermodice carunculata; assembly: GCA_964020975.1. NCBI lineage: Eukaryota > Metazoa > Annelida > Polychaeta > Eunicida > Amphinomidae > Hermodice > Hermodice carunculata. Next base: position 16,172,325 of record OZ026629.1, read on the forward strand.
TTACATACTGTAGTGCTAGAAACATTCGGCCATGGTTTATTTCGCGCAAATGCAATTTTTCTTAAATTGAACATTTCGCATTTGAAATTCGCGAATCGATGGTTGCCACCATGCAGTTTCTTCAACAGGCAGACATTTCTGCACATTTTAATATCGCACGTGCAATGAGCGCGCGAATTTTAGCTTGAAATTTAGTCGAGCGCGAACATTTCTAGAACCATAGTATCACATATCAGCGGACCATTATTTTGACAGATTACATACCACGGCATTCCCCTATACGGGTCTAATATGTCACAAATTCTTTTAAATGGCAGGGGACTAGCTGCGCTTTTTGTGACGTCAGTTTCAAAACATACATTATGAGCACTTATGAGGAGGCAAGTGATGCTTTTACGTAATTCGAAACCTTTTATTTAGTGAGGTTTTATTTCTGTTTTGAAGTTCAATTTTAAAACGGAGTATGATCATGATTTTTTGTCTGCATAACTTAGAAAATTTAAATCTTCTTTCCATTGTGTACCAAATTTGTTTTACTGTGCCTGTTCCAACATTCGAATGACAAAAATGTTAGTTGCGCATGAAAAAATCGGTCGCTAAACTTTATTTATATATCAAAAGTACACTACACAATTGTACAAAACAAACAAAGAAACGTTGAACTGAAAACAACACTGCACGCGCATCTTAAAGTTTCAGCAACCTCAACATTTTGATCCATAAGAAAATATATTTCTGGTCACAACACTGAATCTTCCAGACGAATGAACAATTATCTTCTTTGAAATAAACGCATTCTCCCGATCAGCAAGATCTCAAACGGCATCAGCAACCCACAGCCTCAGTGTGCTTGCCTGCACATTGTTATGCTACAAGTTATGGACCATTGCATTAATTGTGTTATTGTATTCTCCATGTCAAGACAAGGTCAATCATTTCCGCAATTTTCAATCAATTCTGGCAGCGTTTATGGTATCGATGTCTCACTGGGGCAAATGAGAACTTTGGGTTAACCTTGAGGTGACTAGGCATTTAAATTACAGGGAATAGAAGCTTACCGCTTAAAAAAAAACTGTTTAATGTGAGGTCACCGTCTTCAAACACGAGAGTAGTAATAAAAGCCCCGACCGTTCTACCATACTCCTGGATCTGGTCGTATGGATTTCATCTGGTCGTATATATATTAGATTTTAAAGATGGTGTCATAAAATAGTGATCCCACAAGTTTTGTTATTAAACACGACGAACG